>JARHVA010001971.1:1730000-1980000 GCA_037957365.1 Torreya grandis | reverse complement strand
TGACAAGATAATTTCACTACACTTCCCTATGTTATTTTGTAAGCCAAAACTTTAATCTTCTCTTCAAATATTTTGGCTCTAAGCATTGGTTAAAATAAAAGTGTCGTACAAATTTTATTCAATCATCCTTTGATTTCTTGTGGCTCTGATACCACTATTAGTATCGAGTGGGAGGACCAATAATTCAAAATTTACATTGTGGATTAAATTATTTGACAAAATATAGTAATGTATTATGTCAGATGGGTTTTAAAAATAAGGTTAAAAACTTATAAATATTTTATGGATGGTTACGGGATGTAACCAATTCCTGTGAAACAACCAAGATAATAAAAATCCTATTTAATTAATTTACTAACTAAAATAAATTATTAAAGCTATTTTGGATAATACGACCCAACATTAGTGTCAGAATGATCCAAGGTGATAAGACAATTTCATATTTAATCCAAGTAAGAAGAAATTTAATCATTTTTTGTTGGATTTTATCCAAATTAAAATTTTATTTTCTTTAAGTGTCAAGAATTTACAAAATTTTGAAAGAAATCCTATCCCAAAAAATCAAGGAAAAAAATAAGCAATGTTCTATAGAAAGTTGGTTCACCATAATGTTTATCCCTTTTAATTTAAGTGTGAATTAAACTCATGTAATTAAACTATTGAAATTTAAATGATGATATGTATTTATCTAATAATGTAATAAAATAAATATATAATAAACTACAAAATTTAAAGAAATCAGAAACTTGTTAAAAATAGTAAAAGGCCTAAGCATGCACAAACCTCCCTAAATATGATTAAATACTGACTATACAAAGATTACACTATAAGGAAAATTATAAGTAAGATCTTTTAATCATGATTCATCCAAAATTATAACTTTAAAATGTATTTGGACATGAGTCCATTAAGAGGACAGAGCCACACTGTAAACTTGTCCATTGCCTATGAAAATAAACAAGTTAACTTTATAGATGATTATTCAATTTAGGTTCATTCATTATCATAGATATACTATTCATAAATTGATTATGTTTATTTTATGCATAGAGGACCTAAAATAAATAAACCTTAGTTCTACACACACACACACTAGATATTGCTCTTTTACTCAATGTGTAGTGTTTTTTGTGAGATTCTCTTAGGTAAAGTATTTAGTATCCTTGGTGTGATTTTTTAGGGGAATATTTCAATTAATTTTAATAATCAACATTTTAAAAAGTGTGGGAGAGATGTTATTAACTATTTCAATTTCAAAAATTAGTCATTAGAGTTTACTGGACAAGAGCACACTTGGGGATAGGGCTACACTGTAAGAATGTCTACCTAGTATGGACTTGTCCTAGAAGGTCAGGAACTTCTAAAACTTGATGAAAATTATATTTGAGAAAAATAGGGTTGATTTGAGCTGAAATAGGGATGTATGTATGATATCTACATTTATTACAAGATATTATAGGCTTTCTTATAGGTTGTGAGTTAATGAAGTGGTGAATAAACCGAGGGTACATATGCTAATAATAAATATTGTCAAGAATTTAATGATTAAATTTATATGTCTACAGATATAGGTAGGTGAGACTATTTATTATTCAACTCTATGTGAGATATATAGGTATGATAATATGAGTGAGACTCTTAAATCCATCTCCTTCATCTAAAACCCTAGGTCCACTTATGAGAGGTTAAAACCTATAAAAACTTAGGAAGTGTAATAGACTAAGTTGACTAAGTCACCCTGATTGATGATTGACCACTATCTACATATCCAATACTTTGATTAGGGGAATCAATCCACGTGTATATCTTCCCTTTAGTGTGATTGTGAAACTATGATATTTTTATATATGAATTCACCAAATGATCTAAATTTCAAAACTTGATAATTTTTTCTCTTTAATTTGCTTGGTATGCTTTAGACTTAGCTGATGATTACTCGTAGTGATTGATTTGAAATTTGGGAAGAATAAGGAAAATTTTCTCAATGTTAAATAGTGTATATATACTTGATAAATAGGGGTCAAATTTCAAATAATTATATATTTTATTTTTATTTTATATGTGTCTATTTGGGTGATTTCTCATGCCACCAAAATGTTAGGTAGATGGATTGACCCATAAGAATGATTTGATTTTTAAAATTGATAGTTGTTGGGTGAAGGAAATAATCATGATATTTGGTTGATAGCATCTCGACACTACCGACTGAATCTAATGTTCTTGTCCAGGAGATAATAACATTGATCTAATGATTTGGACATGTTTGAGTATGATATTTTCCTTGTTTGGCACAAACTTGGAGAATTCCTTAGGTGACTGACAAAAAATTGAAAGGATTGGACCCATATATAGCATGTGGATGTGAGATAATGGTGATTATGAGGCATAATGTATGCACCACAAGTCATGTATGATTAAGATATGTCAAAAGTCACATTACCAAATGTCTAATACTCTATTTTAGTGTTTACAGGTTATTCTTATTTATTTTGAGTTGTTTTGTCTCATGAAATGCAAATAGTCTTTCCTTGGAGATTAAATGTAGTGTGATAATGATTCTTATCAAGTATTTCAAGAATTGATATTATATAATATTTTATTATTATAGTAAATTATTAGGTCAAAGTAGGGCTAATGTTGAATATTGTGAAATATAGATTGAGACCAAGATTTATAGGCCACTTAATGCATCCCATTTTGAGTGGTTCAGGGAAAATAGTCTTAGTCAAGTGTTCAATGTCACATCTAAGATATTTGAAAAGGTTCATGTTAAATATATTATCTTTAAAAGAGTTATCAAATATGGCATGGTGCATTTCTTATATTTTATGAGAGGACTAATGATCAAAGGTTATATGAATGAACATGAAATGTTTTTTGGCATATTATTTATAAGTCTTTTATTTTGTGGGAAATGGTACAAATTTTGGACTAAACTCTTTCTATGTAGGGAATGAAATAATTTTTTAAATAGGTGAGCCACAATGTTTGTAATATTATGCACTTATTGTATAGGAGATGTTATTATTGTTGTAGGTTCCCTTTTTTTTTTATATGTTAAAATGGTTATGATAGGCTCTTCTTATATAGGGGATGAAATAATTTTTAAAATAAGTGACATGATAATGTTTGGAATAATATGTCCTTGTATAGGAAATGCCACATTTATTGATATAAGCCCATATTTCATAGGATATGTTATCATTGTTATAGTAGGATTTTATTGTTTTTGAGATGTAAAAATGTCATTAGGATGTGGTTTTATCTCAATGTTTCATTTATCAGTAAGGTTAATAATTTATTCTTTAAAGCATAACACATATTCATTGAATTCTCATGAGTTTTTTGGAAATCACAATAATACTTAGTCTTATGTGAATTTCATAGAATCTATATGAGACATGTAGGAGGTAACACTAATAATATCCTTTTAATTAACTTTTAGATAATTACACTTGGAGAATCATTTAACTAAGATAAATCTGGATGTTCTTTAGGCTTAGATGAGATTTGGTTTTTAACCCATTTTGGAGATGAAACCATTGGAGACTCATGGTTTTTAATTATATGGAAAGAAATATTATTTCTATTAACATGCTTAATGTCTTGAAAACATGCAAGCTATTTTTCTTGCAAGCTATTTTTTTAGTGAAAATTTTATATATAAAAGTGAGTTAAAGGTGTCACAAGTATGATAAAGTAGTTTATAGTTGAGAAGAAAAACAAGAATCTTACTCTAGAGACTCAAATTTTAACCTTTAATCACTTTATAATGTTTAAAATTGACATCTTTACCTGACTTCACCTATTCACCATTATGTTAACTATAAATATTTGTAAGAGCCTTCACTATTCCACTTAATATCTTGAAAAAAATTGGAAAAATCAATCAAACATCAATAAAATATTAGAATAAGGCCAATACATTAGTCCTTAACCTTTTAGGACATGGCTACACTAGGTAGATAGGATTGTAGGTCAGCCCTATCCACTAATGCATCCTTATTTAAAGTAATCAATGATTACTTTTTGAATTTTAAATGCTTTATGTCAGCCCTCCAATGATTTTATAAAATTTAGTTAGCAGAAATAATCTAAATTTTACATTATATAATCACATCAAATTCACTCAACACAACACCTAAAAGGTCCATACAAAAAAAAGTACACATTGAGCAAAAGAGAACAAGTCTTTCCAATTCTAATTTTGTTGCATTCTAATAGTCATAGCCAATTCTAAAATAATTTTATTGTAGGTCAAGGGTACTAATTTTCAGTAATTTAAAGTGTTATATCTATTTTCATTCATCTATCAAATTCAATATTCACCCACTCATTATAGGAGGGAGAACTACATCATCCTAAGGCCCTTTTGGGGTATGTAGGTAGCACTCAAATTACATAGGGTTTATTAAGGATAGCTTGGTCATTCCCATAACCATTTTATTCCATTTTGGAATTTGATTTATACTTTATTTATTTTGAAATATATACAATTTTATTTTTTCAAGTCTTCCATGCATCAAATCCATACATGTAGATTATCAATAGACCCTCCCATATAACCACACACACCCAAATCAAAAAATCATTTCTAGAGTCAACCAGGACACTACCATAGTCCAAGGATAAGGTCATGGTGTGGACCTATCCTCATAATGTTCTCTTTTCATATTATATTCTAAAATTATGAATTCAAATTCCACATGATTCACATATCATTTTTATTAGTTTCCTGCTAACGACCAACCTGCATGATCGACATAAAATTAGTTTGATGGAGGTTTACATATATATTTATCAATTTATTTTTATATAAATATTGATTATTTATTTATTTTTTACTTCCAAATATTTATATTTAATTTATATCAATTTAAATGATTTAGATCTATTAGTTTGATTCATTCAAATAAAAATAGATTAAACATTTTGGTGAACTCATTATTTTTAGAACACCTTTTACTTTTTTCTTGATTTTTAACTTAGAATTCAATTCAATTTTTGTAAATTATTGACACTAAAATAAAATATCCTTTATCCTTGGATATAAATCCAACACATGATAAAATATTTTTTAGACTTTGATTTAATTCGACACTGAAGACATTTCCTTGTCACCTCAGTTATTATCTAACACAAAAACTCTTTCTTTCAACCTCTAGTTGAAATTTTTGATATCTATACACAAAAATATTTCAATTTTATTTTATCTTTATTTTCTAT
The DNA here is from genome assembly GCA_037957365.1 of Torreya grandis. Taxonomy (NCBI): domain Eukaryota; kingdom Viridiplantae; phylum Streptophyta; class Pinopsida; order Cupressales; family Taxaceae; genus Torreya; species Torreya grandis. The sequence goes on along the minus strand of JARHVA010001971.1, from coordinate 1,974,774 downwards.
TTGCTTATGCTTATTTTTAAAAACTATGTTTTGGCAATTTTAAAACTATGTAGTGACTATTGTTACAAGCTATATGATGATTTTTTTACAAACATTGTGGTGTGAAGGGTTTACCCTGACACTCATAGCTATTGTATAATAGTAAACATAGATTTTAGTTTTCATTTACCTTATTATATATCATAAATTCCTAGATTCACTAGTTCATAGCACATGAATCCTCTTTTATCTATTTGATTTGTTGTGCATCTAAGAGGAACATATCACCAAGGGAAGTTACTCTCATCATACCCTCATAAATGGGGTTAACAGGATATGATCATATTTTTTCCTCTATATTTAGTGATATAAAATATCATAATGACACTAATAAATGAATTAATAATTATATTTGAGATCCCACACAATCATTCAAACCCTTTTTAAGATCACCCATTATACCCTAAATTTTGCTTGTATTGTATTCATAGTCAATAGCTCCTTTGTTTATGCTTAATTAATTGTTAGTGATAAGCATATTATTTTTTACATTCATTGTATTTAAATTCATTTTATATGTCATGGATAGTCAAATTAAATATGATAATGATATACATTCTCTAGATAAATTATTTTCTACTCATGATATGCCTTTTACTTATCATAATGAATGAATAACCCATCAAAAGCAAAACCTAATAGAAGATGATTTCAGTGATGATTATTATGTTGATGTTATCATAATGAATGTAAAATATAAATTTTATTACTCTTGGGAATAAATTTTCATTAAACCAAATGCACCTTTATATTCCTCTTTAGATTCTCCTCTAGATTCTTCTTTGGATTCTCTATAGATTCCTTTTTAGAATCACCTAAATAGATTCCTCTTCAATGTCAACTATGGATGTCTATTTAGATTCTACCCAAGATCTTTATTTACCTTCTTTGAAATCTATGTTAGATCACAAATAAACTCTTAAGGATGCCTATCTATTATCTCTTAGGTTTCCACATACTCTTCAAATGAAGGAACCTTATTTTTGCACACCTAATATTTCTATCCATTTTTCTACTAAAATTCATTCTATTTGTGATTATAAAATGAATTCACATAATATATGCATAAATAACAATGATTACATTCATGATTAAAATCCTATTCCTCCTTCCTTTTAAGTGCAAATGAGTTCTATTAATAATGATTTGATCCCTTCTTCCTTCTACTTGGTGCATATTAAGCCTACATGTCATAGTTCTTTCCCCTTGTCACCCAATGAAGAGTAACTTCCTCTCTATTCCCCAAGCACACCACATGTTATAATTGTAAGAAATAAAATTCCATTTTACTTTTATTATGGAAATGACAATGTTGTTTTTTAAAATTTTGATGTTGAATATGACAACTATAGTCATCATGATGAGGATTGGAAGGATGGTGATTATTATGTATATATGGGTGAGGATAATGTTTCTACTAATATTGGTATGGTTTTTCTTTATCCTCCCCTCATATTGATAATATGTTTCATGATAAATCAAATGATAATGTGCTTAATGATAATGTTATCACATATCATGATTATGTTTCTAATTCCCCTTTAAAAGATAAAATGTGTGAACATGTTGATTATAGTGTTAAAAGTGTTATTTATTATATTTTAGTAGAATGTAATATTTTTTGAAGAATTAATAATATCCTACTCTCCCAAGCCTACCATTTTGAAGGTAAAACTTATTCCTAAGCCTTATTATCTTATCTGTAATAGTGTATCAGTAGATAAAATGAATAATATAATTTAATCCCTAAATGAACTTCATAACAACATCAACATGCCTTCCTAAGAAGGCATATCCTTAAGGCATGTTATAGGTTATTTAGAAGCTCAATTACATCAAATATCCTTAAAGAGTAAAGTGTATCATGCTATTTAGGTTGAATCTAATGTAGTCCATGGTAATCCTATTGTATGCACATTTACCTCCTAATTTCCAAATTCATACATTTTCCACATTTGATGGAAGTGGTGACCCATATTTTCACCTTATATATTTTTTACAAACTATAAATTGTTAAAATGGCAATAGAATGTTATTATAATTATTTCCTAAGAGTATAGAGCAATGTGTTCTTGTTTAATCTCATTCCCTTCCTAGTGGATCCTTAACTAACTATCTAGAACTAGAAGAAACATTTTTAATCCAATACATTAAAAATAAGGGACCTAGATTCACTTACGAAAATTTACCCTCTTTGCACTAAGGAAAATTAAAGCAAGTTTATGATTATATCTTATGATTTAAAAATGTTGTGTCAATTAATTTACAAACCAACTAATTTGGAAGTATAATATATTTTTACTAGAGGTCTAATTTATCCATTAAAATATAATCTACTTTATTATACTTAAGAATCATTTATATCCTTTTTTTATGAAGCCATTGCATTAGAAGAATAATTGGGCCTTGTTCACGTATCAAATAATATGGATGGGGACATTGAGTTACATAATGAAAATTCACATCATGAAGTGAAGTCAAATAATGTTGAAGCATGTATTCAAAATCAATCATAAGACTTAAAATAAAACTTATCTTCTTATAAACATGTACACACTAATGCACTCCCTAATACAAACTTACACCTTAATAGCAATGTGCCAGTGAATAAAGTTCAATCAACTTTTGAACAATTCAAAATATTAAATAAGGTAAAATTATTAATTCCTAAATATACTAATCATAATTATTCCTTTAGAATAAAGAAGGTGAGACCTATAACTTTTGACTTCAATGATTGTCCACATACTATCTTAAATACATTACTGGATAAAAATTTAATCAAATTGTGCCCTAATTATTATCATCATCCTCATTGTTTGGAAAAAAATTAAAGGCCAACCATTTTCTACTTATCATGGCATTAATGGACATCATGATAATGATTGTTATGCATTACAATAAAATTTGAAATATCTTGCAATTAAACAAATCTCCCATTTTTAAAACTTGATAATAAGATACAAAACTCTTCATCTTTTAAATCTATAAATGTTAAAAACAACATATATCAAAAATCTCTTATATAAGATACAATGGTTTGATACGATTATATCAGTGAAGAATATAAAGTTAAATATACCATTGATAATTTCAAACTTCACAATATAAGCAATGAAAAAGATTTTACATAAGAATTTTCTAATTCACAAATTTCAAAAATGTTAAATAATTTGCCTAAAAAAATATCGATTCCTATGTTATAACAATCACAAATTGAGCATAATGAATCACATATGCATAAGGAATCAGCTTTTACAAATGCAATCAATAAACAAGTAATTGATTATTCCACATTCTTGTTCCCATCAAGTTGGAAGTTTTCTTATGTTTTAAATGCTAAAATTATAAAACAAATATGAAATTAACTTGTCTTAAATATATCAATTCATACTAATATAACATATTTCAAGTATATGCATAAAATAAATTGTCAAATATATTTTATCCCTTTGATTTATTTTAACTCTGGGCACTTTCTCTCTAGATTTTCCAACTAATTCAAACAATCTAAAACAACTATCTTAGAAGGTTTCTAATTAATATTTTTTATGGCACTCTACATCTTTACTATTGCATCTCTATCATGCTATGGCTTTTATTGCACTTACATGACTACACATTCCTACTTTTACACACTACATGAGCATACATAACCTCTTTCCCATTATGGTCATGCCTATTTTTATACATATCAATAATTTTTGCTAGATTTATATGATATATTTATACATACACTGGGACCACATTACTTGTTTTCCTTCTTGCCACACTATGCTTTACCACCTTACTGAAGATTGTTTGAATCCATCTTACTTTTTCTCTTTTCAAAACCTTTTTCTTAGCATCCCTTTTCAAATATTGTCTAGTTTTAAATATTTCAAAATTAAAAAAAAAATCATATATGTCAAAAATTTAAAAAAATCAAAATATTTGCAAAATTCAAAATTAGGACCTATAATCATTTTTCAAATGATATTAGCATACTTCTTTGCATATGTTATTTATTTAATGATAAATAGATAGTATATTTTAATTTTTAATATACAATGCTTTTCACAAGGTATGTGAGTGTGATACAAGATATACTATTACATGTTTTTTATGTTGGGATTTATTTATTACCCAACAACCTTGATAAGTTGGGGGCATATCTTTGTTCCTCATGAAAACTTAAAAAGGTTGTATCTATCCACAACATATCTACCATGTTGAGATATATATCATACAAATGTTTTTATACTCACTCATACTTTACAATGTGTTACATGAATAGGATATTTTTTGACAAAGATATTGATACATATGATCAATATAAACTAGTCTCATTTTATCTATGCTTCACTCTCACTTTTCTATGTGATAATATAGGCTTTTCTTGATTAATGTGTGTAGCCCTTGGCCTTGTGTGTGAAATATATACATGTTATTACTTGTAAGGCATCATTATGCCATTTATGAATTACCCTTGGCCTTATGTATTTATGTTAAATTCACATGTTCCTCATATGTGGCCCTTTGGGCCTTATGTATGACATTCTATGCAAATTATATGATATTGTGTGCCTACATTTCAATATACAATGTTATATCTACCTAACACATATTTCATATACAATTATGTGCTATAGTCTAATACATTTCAACTATTCACATGATATGTATGTGCTTCAAAAATACATCTACCAAATACATGTTTAATTTATAACTCAATTCTATATCCATCTAACACATATTTCATAAAAAACTTCAATGTTATCTAACACATGTTTTCATATGTAATTCAATTCTATATTCAATCTTATGATGTAATTCATGCTACTACATAATTATATATTTCACATATTATATAAGTCTTCTTTTTGTATTAGTGACTTGAAAGATACACCCATCATCTAAAAGGTGGGGGCATCACAATGGATTTGCATTGAGAAATAAAGTCCTCACAAGCAACAAATTTTAGATTTATGGCATTTTACAATTTTTTTTCAGAATTGTAGTATGATTCAAATATTTGAGTATCGATTTACATATACTTACAAATGAAAAACAATTACAAGTTTTAAATAGTTACAAGCTATAAATTTAAAATGGTTACAATTTTAATTGGCATTATATATCAATTTAATATAGATACAGGGGTATAAATTCATTTATGTCCATGTTTCTACATGACAAATTTTAAGTTACAAGTTGTAAATATACAATGTTTCAAATTAAATCTAAATCTATCTGTAGTGATGTGATTCATAAAGTGACAAGTGAGCCATGTTTGAGTTTGATGACATTGAACATCTTTGACTACACTTTTTTTAACCTAGTGTGTGGTTCTATCTCTTTATTTTTATTTCTCATTAGAGTCTAATGACACTAAATGGTTAGAAATTGGCCCTTCTTTAGAGAAATATTTTCAAGTGAAATCACATCCATGACTAATTCAAAATGTTCACTCATTGAGACTTGATCATTTTCAATTTATCTATGAGCTAGTATGACTATAGTTTTAGTGACACCCAACGAATTATCACTCATCCTATTACCACTTTTAAAATTATTTTTTTCCCTGACAAGGAAGTAAACAAGGTTGAAATTACCCTCTCTTCACTTTACATGATCTAACAAGGTAGCATGTACTTATACACTTTCTAGTTATAGGGAAATTAGATTATATACTTTTTTAGGTGTATACTTTCCTTGCTCTCTTTTCAAATTTAAAATTGCAAGTTTCATATTTTTTATTTTCAAATATGGATAATAACTACTTTCAATGACATTTTTATAAGTTTTGCATTACGACATCTTTCTTGATCAAGTTTTACATAAAAATACAAGGTGTGTATACACATTTAGGTTTTCATCTACTTTACTTTAGTAATTTCACTTCATTTCATCACTAAAAAAAAGTGGGGGAAAATGTAGACACAAAATATTACTATTAAGTGGTTAAAAATGTTTAAACTTGACATCTTAGCTTACTTGATCTAATCACTATTTCCTTAAATATAAATATCTATAAGAGCCTTTTCTACTCCACTTAACATCTTGTAAAAATTTGGAAACATCACTCAAACATCCTTATTCTACTTATAGATTCTTCTAGGTAAGTTTTAGTAGTACTTGACCTTTTAGGAAAGGACTACACTAGGCAGATGGGATATTAGGTGTTGAGATCAACAAGCCCCATTTTCCTAAAAATGGGGACCCTATGAAAAATTTGGGTCATTAACCCTAAGGATATACCTTACCCTTGGTACCACATGATTAAAACCCTTTTTATGACTTGAAAGATTTAAATTCATGTTAGTCCATGACAAATAATTAACAAAATAATTTCTAAACTTTTCATTGATAAATAATCTGCTAAGATTTCTAATGGTTTAACTTGTTTAGAAGTATTATTATGAGGGGTTATGCTCAAAGAACCAAGGTATGATCCTTAGAACCAAATCAAAGTTTATTAATTAAGGTTTATGAATCAAAGTCTAAACTTTAGCTATGTCAAAATTCATATTTTATACTATGACATACCTTGATTTTGAGTTTTAAATTAGGGTCTAAGTCAGATTTCATACTCAAATTTTATGAATTTAGACTTGTCCCTTTTCCTTTATATCATGATTTGTTAATTTTTGCACCTTTTAATTTGGCAAGAACTCGATACCATCTCATCCCCAATTGATGCATGGAAGTGTTACATTCATTGGTCACTCAACTGTATCAAGTGCTAGACTTCGTCACATTCCTTAAAACCTTTGAAAATTTGAGTGACCCAATGATCCCATGGGAGCCTACCATTTTCACCCAGTCATAGTGTTCTAAGTTCAATGAAGAATTACAAAGTCACACAACCCCATGACCTAATTGCATCATGCCACTTTGCACTCAATTGTGGCCCTCCAAGGATCCTATTATTTTCTTAAAAGTATAAAAATCCTAATGATCCTATCATATCATGCTCCTCAGAACTCATTTTTAGCATTTCAAGTTTAAATAAAAGTGACAAATTTTGTGACCTAATGACCCAATTATAATATGCCACTTGGTACTTGTTTTTGGCATTTGAAGTTCAAAATGGGGTCACAACTCAATCAAAACACACCACATGGAACCTAGTCACAACCTTTTGAGGCTTCGGTTACCTTCTAAAGTCTCATAATCTAGTGACCCAATTATAACATTCCACTTAGAACTCAATCAGATGCACACACTCCTCATAGATAAGGTATAATGTTTTAATCTCTCAATATTATGATTGCCTTAATCACTAAATCTTGGATAGATAGATGATATATGGAAGCCACTCAATAGTTGGGAATAATGGGTTGAGGATATTTAGACCCATATCTTGCAGTAATAGCGCTATATAAGGAAATCATGAAACCTAATGATTGTATAATCAAATCAAAAGGTAACACTTGGTGAAGTCTCATGACAGTCATATTAATTAAAAGTTTAATACAATAAATCCCTATGATAGCATGAGATAATGAGTGCTTTCCAATTGGAAAACTAGTAAAGTTCCAAAGGCCACATCAACTAAAGGATGAAAGAGATTAATCCACACAACAATATAGAAGAGCGATCCAATTAAGAGATGACATTTGGTAGAGTGTCATGAAATCCACCTGTACAGTGAAATTTTTACTCTACATTGTAATCCGATTCTCAGTCGTGCTACAGTTTTGTTCCCGCATACCTTGGTCTTAGTGGCAGAAGATTTGAAATAGAGTGCAGGTTTATTTATTTTGATTCATTTTCCCCCTGAGTGTCAAAGGGTAGTGAAAGCTACCAAGTGTCACTTTTCGAGTTACTGAACGAGCCAAGTGGAGTCGTTCGAGGCAGATTTCCTAATTTTGAAGAGAGCTACGGATCATTCCATGTATCCAATGGCAACTCAATAGAATGCATCACGTGTCGGCACCCGCATTCTATTCTATTTTTGACAAAGGTTTTCAACAACCTAAGTAATAGGAAGAAGCAAAAAGCACCAGGTGGTAGTCATGAAAGGCCCTGGACTACTTTTTCTAAGGAAAGCAGAAGTCACCATGTGTCAGTATCTAAGAAATAGTCAGTTCAATGCCTAGATTCAATGCCTTGGATCAAAATTTTTGGTTCAATACCTTGGTTAATGTGTAAATGGTGCTCAGTGTTAAACCGTTGAACCATTGAACCATTTTGGTTCATCAGGTAGATCAAGGGAGTGTCCCAAAGACCAAAGGGGTCAAGTACCCTTTTAAAAGGCAGTAAGGCATTTGTTTCATTTTGTTTAAGTGCTGAAGATGAATGGAGGCTGCCAAATGTCACTTTTTGAGCCCCTTTCCACTCCATTCTAGGAAGAAGTGGAAGATGCCACATACCCCTAATAAGAGAAGCAGAAGATGCCACGTATCTTCTCAAGAGTAGTGGAGGCTGCCAAGTGTCAACTTCTGAGAGATCTTTTTCAAGCTTCATTGATGAATAAAATGGTGGTGGGTCCCGAGTGTTATTTCAAAGGTCTACAAAAGCTGCCAAATGTCACCATCTAGAGGAGCCTAATATATGCCCCAAATAATTCTATAGCATAGCTAAAGAGAAGCGGAGAAAGCCGCGTGTCTTCGATAAATTAGGCAGAAAGCACCAAGTGTCATTCTCTGGTGCCTTCTAAGTGACAAAGAGAATTTTAGGAAATTGACTAAGTGTCCTCTCCCATTTCAATAGAATAGAGTGTTCCATGTATCTATTAAAACAAAGCAAGATGAAGGGAAACTCGACTGGAGTTATTTTTGGTAGATGGAACAGTTCATCAGGTAGATTTTTGGAGCCTGCAAACATTAAAAGGGCCATCTATTTGTCCCCTGTAAGTGAAAGCAGAATGGATAGTTGTGCGGCTAAGCAGGTGATAAAATGAGGAAATTTAGGCATGAGAGGAGGTACTCGACGTGAATCGACATGCTACAGTTAGAACATCCACCCCGCTCCAGCATGGCCCTTCTTGATATGACCAAGATACATCTAAGGCATTAAAAGTGCCATCTGTTTATCCCCTAAGAGTGAAGGACAGAGTAGAATTACAGAGGAAAAGGGATGATGGAAGGAGATATCTGAGGCTATAAAAGAAGAGGATCAGTTTGCCAAAAAGGGGGACTACTATATAGTTTAGATTTTTTAGAGTTTGTGACCAAGTAATATCATTTGATTTTGTCTCATTTTCTTGAGTTGTAAAGTTGATGTAACTGTGCATGTTTTTGTGCCTTTTATGTGGCTGAATGAATTAAGAAGATTGAACTCTATGCCTTTGTTAATATTATCTGTGTCATTTGCAAAAGTATTCTCTACTGTAGATTTTCTATAGTTGTGATAAGGAATGTCATTTGCTTTTGTCTCATTTTCTTGAGTTGGAAGGTTTACATAACTGTACGTGTTTCTGCACCTCTTATGCGATCAAAAAATTCAATTAAGAAGATTAAACACTATGCCTTTATTGACATTTCTATATCCCAGCAAAATAAGTCTCTATTATGATCCTCTATTTCTATTATTTCAATCTTTTACATTGATCATGCACTTGTCTGCTCTTAAATGTAATTGAATTCTACATATAGTCTCACTGTGCTCAGGTTAGGATTAGGATTACTCTCAGGCGCATCGCCATAGTTAGGTTTCATTTCCTGCATTTTTATTTCTATTTAAATTCCTATCCCTTTTCCCCCCAACATTTGATACAAAAGAAGAGACCATCTTCTCTAAAATCTGGAGGTTGTTTCAAGCCGAAATATCCCATAGCTTGAAACTTCCCATTATTGTTGATTAAGATCAAGAACAATTTTAAGCATCAACAGTTTTTGGCATGCCCGATGGGACCAGTCTTGAAGATTCTTTCAAGACCGTATGAACTAGAGAGCTACAAGGAGTTAGAGCTATGGACCAGTCACCAGATCATAATCTACTACAAACCCAGGTGTTCTTTTGCCATCTCTAGTAATTAGTCCAAGAAGAAGAGCTAACCAGTTTATACCAGTACCAAACATGGGAGCCCCTTTACCTCCAAGAAATTATGCAAGCTAGAACACTAGTATCCCCTTAATCCTCCCAACACCACTATCTATTTTGGATCATATCCCAGTAAATGCCCTAAAAGCTCTGCCCAAGTTCAGTGGATAGGACTCTAAAACACCTATAGAACATCTTCAAGATGTATCAGATGTCTGTGCCATACATGTTGTCACACAACAAAATGTGGCCATAAGGTTATTAGCAGCTTCATTCAAAGGGAAGGATTTAGAATGGTATCGGTCTTTGACCCCAAATACCATATCTACATGGGACTAGCTCAGAGATCTATTCTTTGAAAAATTTGTAGAGAAGGGTGATAAGTATTCTTTGTTAAAACAATTAATCACCATTCAAAGGAGACCACAGGAGGACATGACTAACTTCAACACCAGATTCTATAAAACTTGGGATATAATCCATGCTACAACCAAACCACCACTAGGTATGGCCATAGTATTCTATCTCAGGGCTTTAAATTCAGATATATATGTTATGATTTAGTCACTAGGAGAACACACTTTGCCAATGGCTTATGACTATGTGGTTAGAGCCGAGAATCATTTAATAGATGCTGGAAAGTTACCTCCAAGGCCTCCCATGCCTATGTTCCAAAAAATTTCCCTGCCCTTACCTCAAGAAGTTCCTAAAGCTGTAAGCCCACCTGTGTCTATGTACACTTACCCTCAATCATCCGTGAAAGAACCTATCCCTACTCAGTCATGTGACATGGATGATATCAAGAATATCCTGAGGACATTTTCCAATGAGTTGATTAATATCAAGAGGTAAAAGAATACTTTCCCTAAGCCCCCTTATCAAGGCTATCAAGGAAATAGGTTTTCATCCCAACCAAACCAATATCAAGGTCTTCTGAAACAATCTAACCATCAGCTAGCAAATCAATTAGTTGTAGTTCCCACACCCTCACAGACCATTCCTCCCAACTCAAATAGGGAGATGGTTCTAGGTCAGAATAACTATGTGGATGATACTAATGCTTGGTGTTTCCCTTGTAATAATGCTCATATACCTAGAGATTGCCCTAGGGGTAATCTACAATAAAGGGTGGCTGAGCAGAGAAGAATGGATGGATAGTTCACTAGTACTAGTAATAATCAAGCCTATCAATCTCTCGGTATGCATAATTCAATTCTAGTGGCTTAGATGCAAGGAATGTCCTTGCAAAAAGAATAAGAAATAGCCCCGAAACATGCTTTGTTCTCATGGGTTGAGGATGAAGAAGTAGTTTTATTGAACGAAGCATCTACCTCCCAAAGGCCAGTGGTGCAATCTGATTATTACACCAGATCAAAGAGGAGAATGGTGGAACAGCCTAAGAGTGTAAGTGGTCAAGTCAATAATCCTCCATCTCAAGGGCAAAGGAATGTTATTGTTAGACAAGGAGTACCTTAGCTAGTGCAAGATCAGGGGATTCCTACCTAGATTCAAGAAAAAATGAGGTATCCTTATGTCCAAAAGACTCAGTCTTTGGGACCAATCAATGTGGTGGATCAATTAAAGAAGACTCCAACACAAGTGTCACTATGGGATATTTTGGCTATTCTTGAATAGAAGACACTACTCCAAGAAGCTTTGCAAGGGAAAGCAGTGCCCAAAGGTGTTGTTACCAAAGGACATGTTGGAAAAGAAAGGCTCAAAGATACAGTTCCTCATCAGACAACAACCTTTGTAAACGATGCAGCACAAGTAAGTAAATCCAAGCCAGAGCCTTTCTATTTGACTCTGATAGTTGGAAAGAAACTCCTGCATAATGCATTGATAGATTTAGGAGCTAGTACAACTATGATGCCCAAGCAAATAGTTGATGCTTTGAAAATAAAATATGAACCCCTTACAAAAGGAGTTATACTAGTTGATGGTAAAACAGTGCAAACCATAGGGAGAATTAAACAACTCCCCTTGTAGTTATACACATGTTTCAACATAATTGTCAACTAAGATATAGTTGTCATAGATATACCTCCTATTTTTGGTTTATGTTTATCCAAAGACTTTACAACAAAAATAGGAGGGTATATGTCTCTTGACTGGTCTCACCTCATCTTGAGAACTAGATATGGTTTGAAGATGAAAATTCTATCTAAACCACTGTCCAAAGACCATATCACCAATGAACCAACAACAAGATTAGAAGCAGATCATGCCATGCTAAATAAAGTATAAAGGATTTTTTTTGAAGAGCTAGGCGACTGGAATGAGCATGATCAAGAAGAAGAAAATAGCCAGTTGTTGGCTATGATGCATAGCGGCCCATATGGGAACTATGACTCTATTGGTTTGGACACGTACATCATTTTTGGTGAGGACCAGGCAATCCCAAATGTTATAAGGAAAGAGGCACCTACTGCTCAAAATTCAGAGGTCTGGACTTTGAATTTTGATGAGGCTAGAAGTAAACATGGTGCTGGAGTAGGAATTTGTCTTAATGCTCCAAATGGTGATAAAATTTTAAGGGCTATCCAATTCCAATTTCATTGAACTAATAATGATGCTGATTATGAATATTTAGTACATGGGATCCTATTAGCCAAGAAAAAGGGAATAAATAACCTAAAAGTAAAAGGAAATTTAGAATTAGTAGTAAAGCAAATACGAGAAAAGGCAGCAGCCAAGAATGTGAGAATGAGATCCTACAGGCATAGGATTTGGGATTTAATAGAAGATTTTGAAGCTTTTAATATTGATATAATCCTTACGAGTCAAAATTGTGAGGCTAATAGGATGGCTCAGATTGGCTTATAGTTTAACCCAGAAATTGGCCTATTGGTTAACAATGAGTCAGTAAAAGTTATAGTGAGGCCGACCATCCTAGACAATGATGAAAATTGGCAAGTGTTTGAAAATGATGCTCAGCTAGTCTCTTTTTTACAACAATCAAATGAGTTTGCTGATCAATTACAAACCAAAATTGAAGAGGCATATGGTGATCAGATTATACAATTGAGGACTAATAAGCTCCCTAAGGGATTGATCACATTAGAAAACTTGTTTGACCCAGAGGATGTAAGCCTGGAAAAGAAAAGGTTCTAGGTAGATAAAGTAGACTATTCTGAAGTAGAGGTGAGTGAAGGGAAAAGGCTAAAAGTTGGGAATTATGAAACTAAAGAAGAGAAGGAAAGACTAATCAAGTTGTGTCAGAGATATGATAGAGTCATAGCTTGGAGCTATGAAGACCTTCATGGATACAATAGAGACATTATCCAGCACACAATAGAATTGACTGAAGGATCCAAGCCCATCAAAAAGAAATAGAGGCCAGTAAATCCAAGGATCGATCCTCTAATGGTAGATGAGTTGCAAAAACTTTTAAATTTCAAAATAATATTTCCAATCAAGCACTCAACCTGGGTATCAAATCTAGTCCCAGTTAGGAAAAAGAATGGAGATGTAAGACTATGTGTAGATTTCAGAGATCTAAATAGAGCATCTCTGAAAGGCCACTATCCCTTGCCCTCTATAGAACAAATTTTACAAACTATGGCTGGATTAGAGAGGTTTCCTTTACTTGATGGTTTCTCTAGATATAATTAGATTTGGCTAGCTGAGGAAGACCAGTATAAAATTGCTTTCACTACCAAATGGGGAACATTTGCCTACACAAAGATGCCATTCGACTTATCAAATGCAAGAGCCACCTTCCAAAGAGCTATGGATATAGCCTTTGGGGAGCTTATAAATAAGATTATCCTGGTCTATTTGGATGACCTCACTATTTTTTTTAAAAATGCCGATGATCATTTTGATCATTTAGAATCTGTCTTCAAAAAATGTCATGATTTTGGGATATCATTGAATCCTAAGAAATGCATCTTTGTTGTACCTTAGGTCAAACTGTTGGGACATGTAGTATCTAAAGAAGGAGTTTCTATAGATTCTAAGAGGATCGTAGCTATAATAAACCTACCTCTTCCAATAAATAAAAAGGTAGTCCAGTCCTTTTTAGGGAAGATCAGTTTTGTCAATAAATTCATATCTGATTTTGCAGGCTTGGTTAGACCAATGAAACTCTTGCTAAAAAAGGACTTGGTCTTCAAGTGGACTACAGAAGGAAGGCAAGCCTTTGAAGAGGTTAAAAGGGCTATTATAGTAGCCCCAGTGCTTAAAGACCTAGATTTTTTCAAGCCCTTCGTAATGTATGTCTATGGAGGAGAGTCAAGTATTGCTACCGTCTTGACTCAAAAGAATGATAGGCTGGAGGGGGAACACCCAATAGCCTTTTTCTCAAGAACTCTCAGATATTATGAGACTAGGTACAATTTTATGGAAAGACAAGCCTATGCCATGGTAAAATCCCTAAATAAATTTAGGCATATGATATTAGGGAACAAAATTTTGATACTTGTGGCTCACCCAAGTGTCAGGGAATACATCATGGAGGGAGAAATTATTGAGAAAAGAGCCAATTGGATCACTAAGATCCTTGACTATGATGTAGAGGTCAGACCCACCAAGCTAGTCAGAGGTAGGGGTCTGTGCCAATATATAACCCAAGATCTTGAAAAGATGTTACCTGAGGAAGCAGATGTAGAAGGAGAGACAGAGATGGTGATGAAATTACAAGAGGTTGATCAGGAATCCTGGGTCACCAGAAGGATTCATTTCATGAAAAATGGGATTTATCTGAGATAACTCCCTCAAAATAAGAGGAGATATTATAGGATACATGGATTTCATTTTGTTTTAATTGAACAAGTCCTTTTCAGAAGGAATTATGATGGAAAATTGTTAAGATGTGTAAAACATGCTGAAGCTAAGAGAATACTACATGAAATGCATCATGGAGTATCAGGGGGACATTTTTCTGTAAAAACCACAGCCATAAAGATAAGTGAGGTAGGATATTTTTGGCCTACTTTATTTGTAGATTATTATCATTTGGTTAGAAAATGTCAATCCTACCAATATTATATGGAGATGAGGAGGAATGCAGCCATGCCCCTCAGTCCTATAATTGTGGATGAACCTTTTGCTCAATGGGGTCTTGAATTCATTGGAATGATAAATCTAGTGTCCAGTATGGGTCACAAATGGATATTAACTACCACAAACTATTTCACCAGATGGACTAAAGTAGTCCCACTTAAGGAAGCAACAGAAAATGTGATCCTAGATTTTCTAGGGAGTATCACTACTCGCTTTGGGGCTCCTCGCACCATAATTTTAGATAATGCTAAGGCATTATTGGGGTCTAAAGTGTCTGACTTTGCCTTGAAACATGGAATATATCTGAAAAATTCATCTAATTATTACCCTCAAGGTAATGGTCTAGCAAAGTTAACCAACAAGAACCTAATAAGACTCATCAAAAGAGTAGGGGCTGATCATCACAAAGAGTGGCATAAAGTTCTTAATCTAGCACTATGGGCTGATAGAATCACACCTAAGCAGGTGATCAAAATGTCCCCATATGAATTGGTATATTGAAAGTCTATTGTGATTCCCTTAAGCTTGGAAATCCCTGCTCTCCAGCTGATCAAATAGATTGAAAATGAAGAAAATGGCCCCATGCAGGTCAGACTCATAAAACTTTTAGAAGTTCAGGAAAAGAGGGATACAACCCATGATTCATTGATTAAGCATCAGGGAATGGTTAAGAACTATTTTGATAAAAGGACTTCAAATCCTAATTTTGAAGAAGGCTCAATTATGTTGAAATGGGATGCAAGGGCCACCAAGCTGGGTCAGCATACCAAATTTGAAGCATTATGGACTAGCCCATACAAAATTCATGCATGCAAGTAGAAGAATTCATTTGAGCTAGAATCAATGGAAGGAGAACCTAAAGATATTCCTATAAATGGAATCTATTTGAAGCATTTCAATTGAATTGGGTCTCTAATGTATTATAGTTAGATAGTTTCCCTTTTTTGCATTGGTTTTTGCATTGTTTTCCTGCTTTTCTTTTTAAATAAGTGTTTTAAACACATAACCGATAGCTCTTTTAAAGCTATAAGTTTCATAATTTTGATCTAGTAGAGGGTGGAGTTTTCTTTTTAAGCAGGCTCAAAAGTCCTAGGGGTTGCCAGTAACTGTAGAGTAAAATTTTTACTCTACGTTGTATTCTGATTCTCAGTCACACTACAATTTTGTTCCCACATACCTTGGTCATGGCAGTAGAAGATTTGAAATAGAGCACGGGTTTGTTTATTTTGATTCATTTTCCACCTGAGTGTTGAAGGGTAGCAGAAGCTACCAAGTGTCACTTTTTGAGTTATCAAACGAGCCAAGTGGAGTCATCCGAGGCACCTTTCCTAATTTTTAAGAGAGCTACAGATCATGCCACATATCCAATGGCAACTCGATGGAACACATCACATGTCGGCACCCGCATTCCATTCTATTTTTGACAAAGGTTTTCAACAAGCTAAGTAGCAGGAAGAAGTGGAAAGTGCCAGGTGGCAGTCACGGAAGGCCCTGAACTACTTTTTCTAAGGAAAGTGAAAGTCACCACATGTCAGCATCTGAGAAACAGTCGGTTCAATGCCTAGATTCAATTCCTTGGTTTAATGTTTTTGGTTCAATACCTTGGTTAACATGTAAATGGTGCATAGTGTTGAACCATTGAACCATTTTGGTTCATCGGGTAGTTAAAGGGAGTGTCACAAAGACCAAAGGGGTCAAGTACCCTTTTGGAAGGTAGTAGGGCATTTGTTTCATTTTTTTTAAGTGCCAAAGATGAGCGGAGGCTGCCAAATGTCACTTTCTGAGCCCCTTTCCACTCCATTCCAAGAAGAAGTGGAAGACACCACATAGCCCTAATAAGAGAAGTGGAAGATTCCACGTATCTTCTCAAGAGCAGTGGAGGCTACCAAGTGTCAACTTTAGAGAGATCATTTTCAAGCTTCATTGCTGAATAAAATTATGGTGGGTCCCGGGTGTTATTTCAAAGGTCTGCGGAAGCTGCCAAGTGTCACCATCCTGAGGAGCCTAATATGTGCCCTAAATAATTCTACATCATAGCTAAAGAGAAGTAGAGAGAGCCGTGTGTCTTCGATAAATCAAGAAAAAAGTGCCAAGTGTCGTTCTCCAGTGCCTTCTAAGTGACAAAGAGAATTTTAGGAAATTGACTAAGTGTCCTCTCTCATTTCAACAGAACAGAGTGTTCCATGTATCTGTTATAGCAAATCAAGATGGAGGGAAACTCAGTGAGAGTTATTTCTGGTAGATGGAATAGTTCACTAGGTAGATTTTTAGATCCTACAAACATTAAAAGGGCCATCTATTTGTCCCCTATAAGCAGAAGTAGAATGGACAGTTGCGTGGCTAAGTAGGTGATATAATGAGGAAATTTAGGTGCAATAGGAGGTACTCGATGTGAATTGACACGCCGTAGTCAAAACAACTTCCCCACTCCAACATAGCCCTTCCTAATAAGACCAAGATACATTTAAGGCATTAAAAGTGCCATCTGTTTGTCCCCTAGGAGTGAAGGATGGAGTAGAATTATGTGGGAAAAGGGATGATGGAAGGAGATATTCAAGGCTATAAAAGAAGAGGATCAGTTTGCTAAAAAGGGGGACTATTATATAGTTTAGATTTTCTATAGTTTCTGACCAAGTAATATCATTTGCTTTTGTCTCATTTTCTTGAGTTGTAAAGTTGATGTAACAGTGCATGTTTTTATGCCTTTTATGTGGCTGAATGAATTAAGAAGATTGAACTCTATGCCTTTGTTGATATTATATGTGTCATTTGCAAAATTAGTCTCTACTATAGATTTTCTGGAGTTGTGATTAGGAATGTCATTTGATTTTGTGTCATTTTATTGAGTTGGAAGGTTTACATAACTGTATGTGTTTCTACGCCTCTTATGTGATCAAAAAATTTAATTAAGAAGATTGAACACTATGCCTTTGTTGAAATTTCTATATCCCAGCAAAAGAAGTCTCTGTTATGAGCCTCTATTTCTATTATTTCAATCTTTTACATTGATCATGCACTTGTCTGCTCTTAAATGTAATTGAATTCTACATATAGTCTCACTGTGCTTAGGTTAGGATTAGGATTACTCTTAGGCGCATTGCCATAGTTAGGTTTCATTTCCTGCATTTACGTTTTTGTTTAAATTCTTGTCCCTTTTCCCCCCAACATTTGATACAAAAGATGAGATCAACTTCTCTAAAATTTGGAGGTTGTTTCAAGCCAAAATATCCCACAGCTTGAAACTTCCCATTGTTTTTGATTAAGATCAAGTGCAATTTTAAGCATCAACACCACCCAAATAGTCCAATGTTAAAAATAGAAGGCTAAAGTGCATGAAAAGGTGAAAAGTGTTGAGTATGTGTCAATTATGACACCTAGATAACATATAATTATCTATAAATCATTAGTTGGACATGAAAATTAAATGTTCATGGGGTTTGTTTCAGTGGTTATAAAGCCAAGTCACTTCATTAACAAAGTTAAGACTATGATGATAAGCCATGTGGACAAAGAGAATGTAGTGATTGGTTGATTCCTTAAAGTGAATTTTTGAAGCCATTAGAATAAAACTGAAGAGACACCTAGGCTTTAAATCAAAGTGAGTTAAAGATACCATTTATGACCTGTATCATTTAGTTCAAATTCTAAATTTAGAGTTTAAATCTTACCATCACAAAGCAATAGGTTCATCATTCAATTTTTATCTGCTAAGAATTCTAAAGCATTCTACAAGTTTTCTAAGGACTTCTATGCATTATTTCACCATTAAAGCAAATCCTCAAGTTCATCAATCATAGAATTTGAAACCATGACCAAATTTGAATCATTTAGAACCAACAAGCAAGAATAAGTCCCATTTATCTACTCTTATGGAATAAATATCATTTTCTAGGACACCAATTTCAACTCTATTGCATTGGTCACTGAATATAAACACTATAATGATTTTTTCTACCATTTAGAAAAGACTATGGACTATGATAGTGATGATGAATAAGGTTTGACCAAGGTAGATGATAGGTTAGACATTTTGGTGCTCAAATCTATAGGCTTTCACAAGGCATCATCGAACCTAGAGGTACTCCCCTATGTATACTTAGTCTACCACATGTTTCTTCATTTTAGGTGTGTTAACAATATGATTAAATCTTTGAATTTTGGTCATGACATTGCTTTCATAACCAAGATATAATTTTAAGCTTACTATGATCTTCCCAAACTAGATATTATATAAAATCAGGAGACTATGACTCGATGACTCCAAATAATTTATATAAGGGAGGTTTTGAGATATTTGGCTAAGAACAAGGGGAGGTTTGTATGCAAAACCAAAATCATCCAAATCCCCATCACCCAATTCAAAAAAGGAGTATGAATCAGAATGGCTATGATGAATCAATTGCATGGGGCTGAGGATATAGGCCATGTAGATGAGAAATGGATTCCACTTCTATCTATGATAATAGATGATACAAAGACTCTCTCTTTGGAAGAAATTATATCCAACAACTTGACATCTTAGATTAGAAAGGTCATGGCCAACTAGGGGGGTTATTTCTACATGATGTCCTACCTAGTGAATGCCATCTAATCCACCCAAAATTTCCCTTAATTCATCAATTGGGACCCAAAACTAAAATGGACTATGATTTATACCTTCTCAAAGGTCAAAGTGTACAAGTAAAAATAAGAAATGAGGGTATATCCAAACACTTATATCCTATAGTGCGTAGGGAAATACATGAGAGGCCCATGCCCATATTATCAGAGTAAATTAGAGAAAAACTAAACACCTAAGGAGACTATTGGTATTACCCAAAATGCATAGTGGTTAGGATTATTGGAATTAAGATAGTCACCCTCAAGTTGCCCATTGCAATGCCAAAAAATCTAACTGAGTAATAAATTGTCTTTCAATTTCTCATAAGGTTGGATGGACTATGTAAGAATAAAAAGAGAGGATTAGTCTATCCTCAATTGTCTAAAATTGGATAGTTCATGATAAAAAAAACTGGAACTCTGTCATTACTTTTGCCAAGCAAAATCCCACTTTTGACTTGGAAAGAGATGATAGTAGACAATGGGACCTAGAGCATATAAAATTCAAACATTTCATCAAGAATAGGGCATCCCTAAACATCACCTACCATAATCAACAAGAAAATGAGGATAGGTTCTACATCAATGTAGCCAATGACCAAGAGGTGAAGTAGAGAGTCAAGGATGCCAATATCCCACAAGTTTAGGGTAAGTTAAAAGATGTAGGTTTCTATGAAGTATTCAAGCTTTAAGATGCTCAGGTAGGAGCATCTACATCAACAATTTATGTTTCTAGTGCTAAATATGAAACACCAACTAACCCTTAGCTTAATCGAAGGATATTTCAAGTATTGTCTCCTAATTTGGATAATGGAAGAGCTAAGAATAAAAAACACACTAAAAAGGATTCTATTTCAAGAGTAACATCTAACACCCCATCCTAAGAATAAAATATTACCTTAGTGTAGGTAGTAACATCACCTACTAAAACACTAGTAACTTCAACACTAGAGTTGCCTCCCCTAATTCCTGTCAAGGAGGAACTAGGTACTCCTAATTAAGAGTGTGTTTATTTTCCTCCCATGTTTCTAAGTAGATATCCCTTGGGGATATTCTATGTTCCCCCAACACTACATCACATGAACCTAATTCCCTATAGGCCCCTCATGAGACTTGTGGTTAAGCCCATGGCTATGCCCCTACCCACTATTAACCCTTTTGTTGTTTCATCCACTTCTAAGGTCTTTATGATGGCTAATCTACCTCTAATTCTGCCCAGGTCTATGTCTAGGCCTAATCCTCAATTTCCAAAGAAGAGGCCTACTATTACCATACCTTAATTTATTTTATTCTTGATAAGTGATGTAGCTAACACTTGTTCCTCTTTGTCTATAGAAATGACACTTCCCACCTCATCCCCCAACTTTTCATTTGTCCTAATCACCTCCACTATTACCTCTCAAACATCTACCTTCCAGGTATTAACACCATCCCAACAATTAACTCCATCCACCTAGCCTTAGGGGGACATTTTAGATAAATCTTAGATAAAATAAATATAGTTGGTTGGAAGAGAGAACCAGGATTTGGTTATAGTGGACACTCCATAGGTCTCACTGTAATTTGATAAAAAGTTTGGGGTAATGCAAAGGCTAACCAAGAGGAAGGTAACTCATCTAGAGTAGACAATTGTATATGATCCTAAATAAACCCTATTTGAGTTGATTTATAAAAAAATATCTAATCCTGGCCAACAATAACTATATTAAGAAGACCCACTCTCAGCTCTAAAGGCATATAGTGATGTATCCATATATTCGGTAGAATGGATGCAACAAATAATAACTGAGATATAACAACAACACAATGCCACATTGCTAGAGGAGACCATCACCAAGGTGCAATGGGTTGTTGAGGTTATTTTCAAGACACTGAATACTTTGGTTTAGTACAAAGTAAAAGGTGATGAAATCTACAATAGGATTCTTAAGGGAGAGAACACTTATGGGGTGTATGACAACAAAGTTATCAACTTGGTCAAGTTGATTAGAATGAAGAAATTTGAAGACCTAAACTTGATCCCTTTGGAGGATTTAATAATATCTCAATTGTATATAATCAGAAGAAGGAAAGCTTTGAACCATTGGATTGATGACATGAGATCTTTGGGCCATACTCTCACCCAGTTGGGTGACAAATTTATAACTCTAATAAAAGAGGTTGAAATCACACACCTTAATAACAAGGACAATTCCATCATTATAAAGGATGATTTCAGAGCCCATCTATAAAATTATATCATCAATTTTAGGAAACAAGCTATGGCTAGAGGAGTGACCTTTGGGTAGGACACAATAAACTTGGCACAATCTGCCAATCAAAGAATATAGAAGGTAGTGGTGATCAATGAGGCTGTAGGACCTCTCTTGAACAAGCATGATGCAATGTCAAATCTCACCACCAAATTTCTAAAATAACCTATTATAGATTTAAAATTTATTGACAATGATTATAATAAATGCTCTAAGTCATGAAAAGGGTAGATAGAATCTAAGAAATAGGCAAGAAACTAGCCACAGATGGTCACCACAAGAGATTCTTCCTCTTTGAACCCTCTTGAAATTTCATCTTCTACTACAGTAGGATCTTCATCATCATCCACATCAACAGGATCTCAGCCTGGCACCTTAAGAGAAAGATAGCCATTTGTTAGGTTTCTTTATTTGATGAATCTCATGTTCTAGTTCCACTCAATGTATATTGTAAAAAAGATTGCCTTTTTTGAATAGGTAATATTTGTTAGTGTTCAAAACACGAGAAACTTCTATCCACTAATAGATGTCATGTAATGTAACCATCTTAGGCATGGAAAGGGCCTATATATAGGCATTTCCCCCCTCAATTATATTTCAAAATATAATTTTGTGAAATTGATACAAATAAAAAGATAAATTACAATAATCTATTCATTATTTCATTGTTTTCATATTTTCTTGTTTCTCAAGTTTTAAAAATGATAGAGGATTTCATTTATCTAATGGTTAAATCCGATAATAGTGTTTTCAATTTTTTTTGTTAGTTTATGTTTTTTACTATACTAACAAAATTTGTCTAGGTATGCTCTATTTCCTTCTACTCTACGAATAAAAGTGTCTAAAGAACTTGGTTATAGGTAGCTATTTTAAAGCTTAATTTTAAGATATATGCATTTCATTCACCCCAGAATCACCACTACATTTATGATATTTTGAGTCTAGAACTAGAGTCTAATGAATGTTAGTTTTATTTTCACTATTATTAGAAAGAACTAAAGGAAATTTGTTGGTCTTTGTCATTTCAAGGCAAACATTCTTTTCTACTCTAACATGCTTCCCTTTTGGATTTTTTTAAACATGAATCACTTTATATTATTACTCACTATAACTATTCACCTACTTTTATAAGGTTTGGGAAATAAATTGGCAAAATATAAAGCAATTTACATCATAACAATGAGAAGAAATTTCAAATAAATTGTGTCACTACTGATATCCTGTTGTCCCTATAGTAAGATCTACTTGCAAACTAAAGGTGGTGGCCACATAATAATTATATCAAAATTAAATTAATCCCTAAGGTCTTCCAATACCTACACAATAAATTGAGATATATTATTCTATTGTAATCATTGCATTCTTGACATAGATGTACATCAATAGGAGAAAAAAAATGGCACTATAACAAGGTCCTTCTATGTTTGTTTTGAGTATAATTATAGTGTATTTTGGTTGAAATATAGAATAATTTATTTAAATACACAAATATTGGTACAAACACTATAGTTTATTTTCATCTTATGTAAGATCTTTGTAAATTTTGAAAGATTTCTTTGAAAATGTGTTTATTCCAAAAGATCCTTGAAATATTGGCTCAAATCTAATGATATTTTGGCATTACCCCTATGATACATTTAAATTTCATATAAAGGCATTAAGGATAGGCATGTTAGTGAATTCTTTAAGCATATCAAGCTCTGTTTCATCTATATTTACGAAGATCTACATGATTTAAACTAATAACTTTAGTTTTATTTCAAATAAGTGTAAAGATTAGTGTGTAGTTGATTATTTGTAAAAGATAATTGAGCTAAGGATTTAGAAATATAAATTGAGTATGTTCACGTAGCATTAAGAAATTATTTTCAAGTTTTCACTTTAAAAGTGTCTTGATAAGGGTAGTACGCTAAAGTTTTATTGAAATATTTGGTATAACATTGATCTTTGTAGGTTAGACCAAGTTTTTGAAAAAAGTTTGTGCAGGCTTTGAAGATTTAAAGGATCCAAATCAATGAAGGTAAAATAAGACAAATATACTTGATTGTGGACTTTTTTGTGGGGTTTCTTTATCTGGATTTGGACAATATTTACCTTATTTAACAATATTTGGTGAACCTTTGTGGTATTTTGGATTTTTGGCATAGATCTTTTGTATAACATCTTGGAGTTAGCTAGGATCCAAACTAGATCTCACTCTAAAACTAGAGTTCCCCTTGGATATTTATAAACCCATCACAAAGCTAAATTTGATAAAAGGAGATGTAAGAATTCCAAATCTCACCCTACCTCTCCATTAGACTAGCATCCACCTCCTTTTTTTTACATCTAGCCAATAATGGCATGGTTAGGAGGATCCTCAATGAATGTACCTGGCCTTGTGCATAACTTGCCTAGGAACCTTGAAAAGTACCTCTCCCTCTTAAATCCATTGAGATATATCACTACTGAAGAACATACCAAGTCATTTATGGTATATCTTAGGCTTTTGAACATCATCCATGAAGATGTAGCCTACAAACTCTTCCCATTGACCTTTAAGGAAGCAACTTATGACTGGTTCCTCAATTTTCCAAAGAATTCCATCATAGGGTAGAGCCAATTTAATGATACCTCCATTGCATAATTCATAAGGATCATTATCCTTAAGATCATTTACCAATAGTTCACTATATTTAAATAAGACTCGAGAGAACTCATAAGAACCTTTAGTGATAAATTTTAGAAGATGTAGAGTCTCATCACAACTCCCTATCAGCTTGCAGATGACTTGGCATTTGAGATTTATAAAAATGCCCTAGATCCAATGACTACTATCTTCTACTTATGGCCATGAATGTCAATACACTACCACTCATATATGTAGAGTCCATACACATTGATGAGCAGATGCATCTACAAGGTCATCTTGCATTTTTTATCCCAAACATCAACCCAACATTACCTACTCTAAACCTAGTTCCAAACACAAATTAGAATGTGCCTATATTAAATCAAATACCTAGCCTCAATCAATTTTTGTTAAGCCATGAGGCTCCAGGTCAAAAACTATGATTCATTAATCAGTATAATGTTGGGGATCATCCCCAAAATAAAATTCAAGCTTTGGTCCCTATTAAAAACTCTAATACCCAAAATGTTATCCAAAACCTAGTCTAGAATACTAATCCTAACTCCTCAAATGGACACCTATAAATAATTTGAAGAATGGTCTAATAATAGGCAGTGACTTTATGAATTTGCAGAGGTATATGGGAAACACAAAGGAAAGTTCTAATAAAAATTACATGTTTAAAAATTATAATAGACCCTTCAACCAATCTAATGATAATAATAATAATGACAATGAACCCTATCCAGTAAGATGCCTAAAATAAATATCTACAAATTGGATTTTCCCAACTGGTGTAGGGTCCATAACATAGCTTGACATGGAGAGTTAGACTGCATAGAATTTTTCAATGCTTTTTAAATATTTTATGGTGAGATAGAAAGTTATGATGTTGTCCCAAATAATCAAAGCAATACTAAAAATTCCAAAAAATCAAGATCACCAAATAATGGGTCCAACACTATCGAAACAAACCTTATAGTCAAAACTTATGAGTTTCTAGACCAAGAAGAAAATGAGCCTAAAAATAAAATGGATGAGATCCATGCTTTCCAATGGTACCAAAATAATAATTATGACTTGATAAATAGAGATTAGAGGGAACCTATGACAACTTCCACACTACCTAACAAAGTGGACACTCCCCCAGATCATATAACCAATAACGATCCTCCTTCCCCCAAGGGAAAGGATACTCAACCAACTATAGAGTTGGCTACAACTAGATTCAAATGTGGATACAAAATTATGGAAGATATGAAGAAGATAAAATCCAATATTACCTTGCATAAGCTTGCTTAAATCAATGAGTAGTGTGATTTGATAATGACATTGTTAATTGAGAAACCAGACAAAGGTAAAACCAAATCTATGAATGCAAATGTGGTAATGTATATAAGTAAAGATGAGGTTCTTTCAAAAAAAATTGGAAATAATGTGCATAATTGTTTACTTTATTTTAGGGCATCTGCTAACATAATGCCTGCAAGTATTTGTGAAAATATGGGACTAAGTCCAATCAAGTCTGACAAGATTGTTGTCTAGTTGGACAAGTCAAAATTCAAGGTGGTAAGAGAATTTTTAAATGTTCATATGAAACTAGATCATGAACCCCAAATTTAGTAGTTCATTGACATTCAAGTCATATAAATCCTAAAAACATATGGGATGTTATTAAGTAGAGACTAGATAAAATATTTGAATGGGTACATGTCAATTGATTGCTCACATATTTGGATACCTTGGAGGGGTGTGCCCAATCAAATATAGATCAAGTGAGATAAAATAATGAGATTCATGATAACATAATATAATGTGAAGAATGAGAAGGTAAATTTCTAATCCACAGACTTGGGTGTCTATTCTCTTGATAATACTAATTTGAATGAAAGAAACCCAATGGCCAAGGATTAAAGACTTTAGATGATGTAATTCAATGGCATGAGAGATAAACAAGGCTTAGGGGTAGGTATTATATTAACAAATCTAATTGTTAAAAAATATTTAGCATCTTATGGACTTCAATTTCCATGTACTAATAATTTTGCAGAGTATGAGGTCCTGATCTTAGGACTTTAATTTGTCATCAAGCATAAGGTAAGGAAATTGTTAGTATGTGGTGACTTAAAATTAGTAATTAAATAGTTACATAGTTAGCATCAATGCAAGATTTCTTATTTGAAGAAATATAAGTTTAGAGCATGGGATTTGATTGAGTCTTTCAAAGCATTTAACATTGCCTTTGTACCTAGGGATCAAAATCAATTGGTGGATGTGTTGGCTTTTGCAACAACAAATCTAACCATGTTTGAGGCTCTCAAATTGTATAAGATTATAGTTGAAATGATATAATTCCCTTCCATGCCAAACAATGTCAATCACTTCTAGGTATTGGATGATGATAAGCATATCATCAATTTCATGACTAGTTTTAGAATCTTTGAGTCACATATAATTGATGAATAAGAAGAGGATTCTGCAAAGGAGGTTGAAACTAAGGAAGGTGGTGTAATCCAACTAAAGAAGAATATAATTCCTAAAGGTATGGATGACTCAACCATTTTTTATAAAATAGGAAACATCACATGATGCACCTTCATCAAGCTCTAGAGAAATGTAGGACCTTTAGTATCTCCCTCAACCCCAAGAAAATTATCTTTTGTGTAACTAAAGGTAAGCTCTTGGGACACATAATCATGAAGGATAGTATGGATATTGACCTTGATATAATTAATTCTATTTTTGGCTTGATTTTCCTAATAGCAAAAAAGAATTAAAATCATTTTTAAAAAAAATCAACTTTGTATGAAAATTCATTTTAGGTTTTGCCAAAATTATTAGACCCTTGAATGCAATGTTAAAAAAATATGCAAAGATTGACTAGATTTTCAAGGCTATGAAATATTTACAAGACATCAAGGAGGACATAGTATAAGCACTCATATTAATTAGCCCAAATTTTTTAAAATATTTCTACCTCTATTATTTTACTTTTGATGACATGATTATTGTTGTTTTAACATAGAAATTGGATGACAAAGAACACCCAATATCCTTCATGAGTACAAACCTAAAGGATGTTGAGCTAAAATATTCACTGTTGGATAAACAAACATATGCCTTAGTAAAGGCTATAAATAACTTTAGACATTACATCCTCTAAAATAGACTCATTCTATTATACCTAATCCTATTATTAAGCTTATGGTTAACCATAATGAGTTAACATAAAAATAAGGAAAATGGATGAGCTAGCCCTAAGAATAAAATATAGAGATTAAGTTAGAAAAGATGGTATGGGACTAAGGCTTAATTCAGTTGATTAATAAGACTAATTCTTGGATTGATGTTTTGTAGGTATAATTAGACTAGGTCTCAAGTGAATATTGATACAAAGACATAATATATTACCTATTGCATGACACTTGCCCCTGAAGTTGAAAAGAGAACAAAGGAGATCACTTAGGATCAAAAGATTTCACTTTATGATAAAACAAGGAGTACTCTTAGATAAAACTATGAAGGGATCTACTTGAAATGCATCTCTAGAAAGGAAGTTACAGACATACTAACCAACTTCCATGAGAAATTGGGAAGTGGACATCCTTTAGGTAGAACCACTACCCAAAAAATACTTAGAGAAGGTTATTTTTGGCCTACAATATTCAAGGATGCACATGCTCATGTTCGAGCATGTCATCAATGTCAAGTATTTGATAGTAGAGAAGTAAGGGAAACCATGCCTTTACAACCAGTGATTGAAACCAGGCTATTTTTCCAATGGGTATCGGACTTCATTAGAATCATCAATCCCAACTCTACAATAGGCCCCAAATTTATGCTGATAGCCACTTACTATTGCACTAGGTGGACCATAGAAATTGACACTAAGAAATACAGGGTGATTGATGTCATCAAATTCTTGGAGGAGAATATTACAACCAAATTTGAGACCCCTTTATCTTTGGTATGATAATGGTCCAACTTTTCAATCTATAAAATTCATAGAGTGAGCCTATGACAACAAGATTATTGTCAAGTTTTATTTGAACTACTATCTGTAAGTAAATGGTGTCATAGAATCAACTAACAAGAACATGATGAATGCAATAAAAAATTTAGTAGATAAAAATCCAATGGAATAATAGTCATTATTAAAATATGCTCTCTAGGTAGATTGAACCAGATATAAGCAAGATTTGAATTCATCTCCATTTTTATTGGTGTATGGGAAACAACTAATATTTCCCATTAAATTACATCTTCTTACTTATGAGTTCATCACTAAATATATGGATGATGATGAAAGGATTTAGTCAAGAATAGTAAATATCATCTAGATGGAAGATGTCAAAGATGAATCCCTCAAGCATTTCAATAAGCATTAGGATGTGGTCAAAAGGTGGTTTGACAAAAGGGAGAAAATAAAAACATTTCAAATCTCAAACTTGGTCTTACTGTGGGATGAAAGCCATGATAAAAAAGGCTAGCATGATAAATTCATGCCCCTTTAGATCAGGTCATATTAAATTGTAGAGATACTAGGTGATAATGCATTTAGACTAAAAGACTTACAAGGAAATGACTTAACTCTATTTGTGAATGAACAATACTTGAAGCACTACTTCTCGACTGCCCCTTGCACCCTCTCCAAATTACTATGCATTGGTTTAGTTTAGCAATAGGTTGGGTTAGATTAGTTTCCTTTTTACTTTTCTTTCTTGTTATTTTTTTGCTTTCAATTATTTTCTTTCCTTAGTTTAGTTGATGTGTGTTATAGTTTATTCATAAGCCCTCTAAGAAAGGTCTCAATTTTATCTTGTATTTGTCCCAAGTTCTGAAATATAAAGAGTTAAAGTGCGAAACCCATGTACATCCCAATGGATGGTTGTCCAAAATGAGAAACTATACTATGTGTTGGTTTGGAAAATTAGAAGAGTCTAATTTTGAAGTTGACATTTAATGGATTTTGTACTTTAATTATGATTGTAATCCAGTTATAACAAGCATGAATTTGACTAAATGAAGGTATTAAAATGATGAAAGACCATACATAATGACACTTAATCTTACATCATAATATTTCTTGACTCAGTCACTAAAAATGAATGGTTCTTGAGCATAAGTTCTAAAATCCATTAAAACCTTGCCAACAAACTAGTTCCCCAACCTCCAAGGGTTTGAAATGTGTGTGTGTGTGTGTGTGTGTGTGTGTGTGTGTGTGTGTGTGTGTGTGTGCGCGCGTGCGTGCACGTGCACGTGCGTGCATGCATCAAGTTGAAATAGACTTGACACTATAAGTTGTATTCATTTGAAGGTGATTTAGATAACCTCTGTTGGGTCTATGGACACCAAAATGGTAGTGGAATAAGGCCTAAAGTGGAGCCAAAGGTATCTTTGTTAGGGTTATAGATGAATGGTTAGTAGTAGATTAATGCCCAAGCCATCCCCTTAAAATATGAGCATAATTATATATATCTAAAATTGATTTTATAGGGTCCATATCCAAGGTCATGAAGCTTGAAGTTGCTAATTCTGAAACCCAAAGGCATATTGGTCAATAAATTCAAAGCACACACATAGTATGAATGGTTTTCAAATTTTTAGTCTTTAATCCTTCAAGTGGACATTTGTTATTTCTATAAATCCAATTATAATATTTGTTACGCCAACCAAGGAATGACTGCTTGATTATATTCTAAACCAGGATATTTGAATTTTAACATATTACTATGTTTCCCATAGAGGTTGCCATTTGTTGAGATTAACACGCCCCAATTTCCTAAAAATGTGGATCCTATGAAAAATTTGGGTCATTCAACCTAAGGATATAGCTTACCCTTAGTACCACATGATTAAAACCATTTGTATGACTTGAAATATTTAAATTCATATTAGTTCATGATAAATAATTAATGAAGTAATTTTTAAACATTTCATTAAGAAATAATCTGCTAAGATTTCTAATGATTTGTCTTGTTTAGAAGTATTATTATGATGGGTTATGCTCAAAAACCCAAGCTATGATCCTTATAACCCAATCAAAGTTAATTAAGGTTTTCAAATCAAGGTCTAACTTTATCTATGTCAGAATTTGTATTCAATACTATGGCGTACCTTAATTTTGAGTTTTAGATTAGGGTCTAAGTCAGATTTCATACTCAAGGTTTATGAATTTAGACTTTTACATTTTATTTTATCTCATAATTTTCTAACACCTTTTAATTTGGTAGGAACTCAATGCTAACTCAACCTCAATTGACACATGGCATTTTATCATGTATTGGCCACTTGGCCACATCAAGTGCCAGACATTGTTGCATTCCTTAAAACCTTTGAAAATTCAAGTGACCCATCAAACCCATGGGAGCCTACCATTTAGCACCAAGTCATGTCATTTCAAATTCAAATAAGAATTACAAAGTCTCATGACCCCATGACCTAATTGTAGCATGTCACTTGGCACTTGGTCATGGGCCTCTAAGGATACTATTATTTTTTTTAAATTCTTGCAACCCCATAATCTTATCATAGCATGCCACTTGGAACTTATTCTCAAAATTTAAAAATAAAGAGTTACAAATTTTTTAACCCAATGACCCAATCATAGCATTCCATTTGACACTCATTCACAACATTTCAAGTTCAAGATGGGGTCATAAATCAATCAAAAAACACCACATGGCACCTAGTCATGGCCTTCCAAGGCTTTAGTTACCTTCTAAAGTCTTTTAACCCAATGACCCAATCACAACATGCTAATTGGTACCTAGTCATGTCCTCGTTCTCCTCATAGATAAGGTGTAATGTTTCAATGTCTCAATACTATGATTGCATGACAAGATGACACCTATAGTTAGTTACTAAATCTTGTATAACTAGATGCTATGTGGAATCCCCCTTGTAGTTAGAAGCAATGGCCTAAGGACATGTGGACCCTTATCTCACAATAATATCACTATCCAAGGAAACCATTAAACCCAATGACTACATGATTAAATCAAAAGGTGACACTTGGTGAATTCTTGTGATAGTCAAGTCCATTATAAGTTTCATATGATAAATCCTCATGGCAACATGAGATAATGAGGGCTTGCCACTTGGAAAACTAGTAAAGGTCCTAAGGCCACATAAGCCAGATGATGAAAGGGGTCAAGCCATGTAAAATTATATAATATTGGTCCAATTAAGAGATGACATTTGGTAGAGTGTCACACAATCCACTCAAACAATCTAATATTAAAAATAGAAGGTTAAATTAAATGAAAAAGTGCCAAGTGTTGAGTACATGTCAATTATGGCACCTATGTGGTGTACAACTATCTACAAAGTGTCATTTATAGGTGTGAATTAAATGTTGATGGGGCTTGTTTCAATGGTTATAAAGCCAAGTCATTTCACTGACAAAGTCAAGCCTATGATGATAGGTCATGTGCACAAAGAGAATGTAGTGATTGGTTGATTCCTCAAAGTGAATTTTTGAAATTGTTAGAATAAAACTGAAGAGCCACCCAAGATTTAAATCAAAGTGATTTAAAGATACCATTTATGACTCATATCATTCAGTTTAATTTATAAATTTAGAGTTTAAAGCTTACCATCCTAAAATAATAGGTTCATCATTTAATTGTTATTTGCTAAGAATTACAAATCATTCTAAAAGGTTTCTAAGGACTTATGTGCATTATTTTTCCATGAAAGAAAATATGCAATCTCATCAATCATAAAATTTGAAACCATGGCTGAAGTTGAATCATCTAGAACCAACAAGCAAGAACAAGTCCCATTTCTCTACTCCTATGAAACAAATATTATCTTTTGGGACACCAATATCAACTCTATTACATTGGCCATCGAAAGTAAACACTATAACAATTTTTTCTACCATGTATAAAACACTGTGGACTAGGGCAGTGATGACGAAGAAGGTTCGAATGAGGTAGAGGATAGGTTAGACATTTAGAAACTCAAATCTATAAGTTTGCACAAGGCAACATTGAACCCAGAGGTACTCTCATATGTAGAATTAATCTAACACATGTTTCTTTAGTTTAGGTCAATTAACAATATGATTAAATATTTGAATTTAGGTCACAACATTACTTTCATAGCCAGACTAGCCTTTTAGGCTTACTATGATCTACCCAAACCAAAGATTGTATACAATCATGAGATTATGACTCGATGGATCTGAACACATGATATTAGGGAGGTTTTGAGAGATTGGGTTGAGAATAAGTGGAAGTTTGTATGAAAAACCAAAATCAAGCAAATCCCCATCATCTAATTCATAAAAGGAGTAGAATGGGAATGGATATGATGAATTAGTTACATTGGTCTAAAGACACATTTAATGTAGATGAGAAATGGATTTCACTTATATATATGATAATAGAGGATGTAAAGACTCCTCCTTTGAGAGAAATTATATCCTAAAACTTGGAAACATAGATCAGAAAGGTCATGGCCAACCAGGGGGATCATTTCTACATGATGTCCTACATGGTGGATGCCATTTTTGCCATCCAAAATTTCCTCCAATTCATCAATTAGGATCCCATAATAAAATAGATTGTGCCTCATACCTTCTCAAAGGTCAGAGTGTACAAGTACAAATAATAAATGAGGACCATAGATGAACACTTATATCCTATAGTTTATAGGGCAATCCATGAGAGGCCCATGCCTAGATTATCAAAGGAAATTAGACCAACACTAAGCACCATGGGAACCCACTGGTATTACCCAAACTGCACAGTGGTGAGGATAGTTGGAATTAAGATAACCCCCCTCAAGTTGCCCACCATAGTGTCAGACAAGAT
Organism: Torreya grandis; assembly: GCA_037957365.1. Lineage (NCBI taxonomy): Eukaryota > Viridiplantae > Streptophyta > Pinopsida > Cupressales > Taxaceae > Torreya > Torreya grandis. The sequence continues at coordinate 1,941,475 of JARHVA010001971.1, read as the reverse complement.
GGATAAGAAAGAAATTGTCTTTTAGTTGCTCAAAGGGGTGGATGACAAGAATAAAAAGAGAGGATTGGTCTACCCTCAATTGTCTAACATTGGTCGGTTTAGGATAGAGAATTGAAACTCTATCATTTTTTATGCCAAAAAAAACCCACTTTTGACTTAGAAAGAGATGCCATTGGATAATGGCACCCATAACATATAACATTCAAACATTGCAACAAGCATAGGGAAACCCTAAACATCATCTACCATCATGAACCAAATAATGAGGATAGGTTCTACATCAATGAAGCTAATGACAAGGAGTTAAAGTAGAGATTGAAGGATGTCAATATGCCACAAGTTAAGGGTAAGTTAAAATATGTAGGTTTTTATGAAATCTTTGTTGTCTTAAAATTGTGCTAGATCTTAATCAACAACAATGGGAAGTTTCAAGTTGTGGGACAATGCGGCTTGAAAACAACCTCCAGATTTTAAAGAAGTTGGTCTCTTCTTTTGTATTGGGTGTTGGGGAAAAGGGATAGGAGACTAAACAGAAATGCAAAATGCAAGAATTGAAACCTAACTATGGTGATGCGCCTGAGAGTAATCCTAATCCTAACCTGAGCACAGTGAAACTATTATGTGATTCTATTACATTTAAGAGTAGACAAGTGCATGATCAATGTAAAAGATTGGAATAATAGAAATAGAGGCTCACAACAAGGGAGTCTTTTGCTGAGATACATGAATTATAAACAAAGGCATAGTGTTAAATCTTCTTAATAGAATCTTCCAATCACATAGGAGGCATAGAAGTCATGCACAATCATGTAAATCTTCAGATTCAAGAAAATGAGACAAAAGCAAATAACATTTCCAATCACCGCACTAGAAAATCTACAGTATAGACTACTTTGCAAACAACACAAATAACATCAACAAAGGCATGGAGCTCAAATTTCCTCAATTCATTTAGCCACATAAAGGGCACAGAAACATGCATGATTACTTAAACTTTACAACTCAAGAAAATTGAGATAAGAGCAAATGATATTATTGGCCACAAACTTTAGATAGTCTAAAATTATGAGAATTCCCTCCCTCTATTTTTAGATTTTACAATCCTATTTATATAGCCTTGGATGTCTCCTTTGATCACTTTCTTTCCCACGCAATATTCTCCATCCTTCTCTCATAGGGGACAAATAGACGGTGCCTTCAATGTTGTGGGTGGCTCCAAAAATCTACCCAATGAATTGTTTCATCTACTCGAATTAACTCCAGCCGCTTTTCCCTCTATTTCGCTTTTGGCAACTGATACACAGAACACTCTGCTATGTTTTAAATGGGAGAGGACACTTAGTCAATTTTTTGAAAATCCCCTTGATCACCTAGAAGGCACTGATAAATGACACTTAGCACTTTATGCCTGATTCATTGAAGACACGTGGCTCTCTCTGCTTTCCTTGGCTATGCCGTAATATCATTCAAGACACATATCAGACTCCTACAAATGGTGACACTTGGCAGACTTCGAGAGAGGCTTATCTTGAAGCTTAAAAGGAACTCAAAGCCTCAGACGTGGACACTTGTCGCAATCTACTGAGGCAGGTGAGGACACGTGGTGGCATCTAATTTCTTGTAGGGTCTTTTGAGGGTCATGCAGAAGTCAACACGTGGCCTCTTCCACTTATTCCTTCTCTCAATGATTCCTTTGCTGAAAATTTTGATGTTTGCGCACCTGTCACTATTTAGCCTTATCATTAAACCTATTCTTATTGAACCAAAGATGGACCATGACATGAACCAAACATAATGCGGATGCCGCCACGTGGTGACATCTGCCTCCTCTCAACTAAAATATGTGGCAACTTCCATCACTTCTAGAAAAACAACACTGAGACCTTCTGCTGCTGCCACCTGGTGCAATCCACCTAATTTTGGAACATAGCCTTTTGGAATCCTTTTACTACAAAGAGATAAAACTTGGGTGCTGATATGTAACCATGGATGCTTCCATGTGGCACATTTCACTTAACCATTATTAGGTATGTGGCACATTCCACAGCCTTCCCAAAAGTTACAAAGGGGTGCTCAGAGGATGCCAACTGTTCATCTTTGTCTCCCAAAAATTAACACGTGGTGACTTCCATTGACCTCAATACTTAGTCCAAAATTGAGATGAAAAGAACAAGAGAGGCAAAAAGGGACCGGGCTCTGAGGACAACACTTGGCAGCTTCCACTGCACTTTGACACTTAGGCAAAAATGAACCCATCCTCTGCTCAAAAAAATCTGTCGCTATGTCCAAGGTGTGCAGGAACAAAAATTGCAGTGCTTGGATTAAAGAATAAATTAAATATGACGTAGAGTAAAAACTACTCTATAGTCTTCAAGCTTGAAAATGCTTAGGTAGGAGCATCTACATCCATAGTTGATATTGCTAGCATTCAAGAGCAAAGGGTAATTTACCATCAACTTAGTTGGAGGATATTACAAGCATTGTCCCCTACTTTGGAGAAGGAAAGAGTTAAGAATAAAAAACACACTAAGTAGGATTTTATTCTAGGAGAAACATCTAGCACCCCATCTTAGGAATAAAATGTTACCTCATTGCAGGAAGTAATACCACCTACTACAACACCAATAGTTTTATCACTAGATTCGCCTCCCCTGCTTCCTATCAGGGAAGAACCAAGTACTCGTAATTAAGAGTGTGTTTATTTATCTCCCATATTTTTAAGTAGCAAAAATTTTGGGATATTCTATGAGCCCCCAATACCATATCACATGAACATGATGCCCTATAGGCCTATTATGAGACATGTGGTTAGGATTTTAACTATGCCCTTGCCCACTGTCAACCCTTTTGTTGTTTCATCCACTTCCAAGTTCTTTGTGATGGCCAATCTACCTCCAATTCTAGGCCTAGGTCTATACCTAGACCTGGTCCTCAATTGCCAAAGGAAAGGCCTATTATTGTCATACATTATCTTCCTTTATTCCCAATAAGTGTTTTAGCTAGTACTAATTCCTCCTAGTCTATAGAAATAACACTTCCCACCTCATCCCCTAGCTATGTGTTTGTCCTGGTTACCTCTACTATTACTTCTCAAACATCTGCCTCCTAAGGATTAACACTAGCCCAACAATTACCTCCATCCACTCAGCCTTAGGGGGACATTTCAGATAAATCCTAGATAAAATAAATGTAGTTGGCTAAAATAGAGAACCATGATTTGGTTATAGTGGACCCTCCATAGGTCTCACTGGAATTTGATAAAAAGTCTGGGGTAATGAAGAGGCTAACCAAGAGGAAGGTAACTCATCTAGAGCAGACAATTGTATATAAGTCAGAAGAAACCCTATTTGAGTTGAGCAAGAAAAAAATAACTAAGCCTAGCTAGCAATAACTATATGAATAATACCCACTCTCAGATCTAAAATCATATGGTGATATAGCCATAGAGTTGGTATAATTAATGCAATAGAGAACAATAGATATAGAACAACAACATACACCAAATTTACTAGAGGAAACCATCACCAAGGTGGAATGGGTTGTTGAGGTTATGTTTGACACACTAAATACTTTGGCTTAGTACAAAGTAAAAAGGGATGAATCCTACAACAAGATTCTTAAGATAGAGAGCATCTTTGGGGTCTATGACAACAAAGTTATCAACTTGGTCAAGTTGATTAGAATAAATAAATTTGAATACTAGAACTTGATCCCTTTAGAAGATTTGAGCATTGCTCAATTCTATACAATTGGAATAATGAAATATTTAAACCATTGGATTGATGACATGAGATCCTTGGGTTAGTCTCTCACCCAGTTGGGTGAAAGATTTATAACTCTACTAAAAGAGGCTAAAATCACACACCTTGCTAACAAGGATAGTTCCATCATTAGCAAGGATACTTTCATAGCCCAGCTACAAAATTTCATCATCAAGTTCAAGAAACAAGCTAAGGCTAGAAGAGTGACATTTGGGTAGGAGATGGTATACTTGGTAGCATCTGCCAATCAAAGAATAGAAAAGGTAGTGGCAATCAATGAGGTTATAGGACCTCTCTTGAACAAGTATGATGCAATGTCAAATATCACCACCAAATTGGTAAAAGAACCTATTATAGATTTAAACTTGATTGACAATGATGATAAGAAATGCTTTGAGGCATGGAAAGGGAAGATAGAAGCTAAGAAATAGGCAAGCAACAAGACACAAATGGTCACCATAGGAGCTTCTTCCTCTTTAGCCCCTCTTGGAATTTCTTCATCTTCTAATGCACTGGGAGCTTCATCATCATCCACATAAGTAGGATCCCAACCTGGCACTTTGGGAGAAAGATAGACATTTGGTAGGCTTCTTTCTTTTATGAATGTCACGTTCTAGTTCTGCTCAATATATATTGTAGAAAGGATTCAATTTTTTAATAGGGAATATTCTTTAGTGTTTAGAACATGAGAAACTTCTATCCACTGATAGATGTCATGTAATGTAACCATATTAGGCATGGAAAGGGCCTATATATAGGGGTTTCCCCCTTCAATTATATTTTAGAATATAATTTTGTGAAATTGATGCAAATATAAAGAGAAATTCTAGAAATTTTTTCACTATTTCATTGATTTCATATTTTATTGCTTCTCAAGTTTGGTGAATTATAGAGGATTTCATTTATCTAATGGTTAAATCTGATAATAGTGTTTTTAATGCATTTTGTTAGTTTGTGTTTTTTGTTATGCTACCAAAATTTATCTAGGTATGCTCTATTTCCTTCTACTCTACAAATAAATGTGTCTAAATCAATTGGTTGTACATATCTATTTTAAATCATACTTTTTAGATATATGCATATCATTCACCCCAAAATCACCACTACATTTATGATATTTTTAGTCTAGCACTAGAATCTCATGAATGTTAGTTTTATTTACACTATTATCAGCAAGAACTAAAGGAATTTTTTTGGTCTTTATCATTGTAAGACAAACCTTATTTTATACTCTACCCTACTTCTCTTTTGAATTTTTTTTAACATGAATCACTTTTGATTACTGCTCACTGTAAATATTCCCCTATTTGTCTAAGGTTTGGGTAATAAATTAGCAAAATATAAATCAATTTACATCATAACAACAAGAAGAAATTCTAGATAGATTATGTCACTACTTAGCTCCTATTATCCCTATAGTAGGTCTACTTATAGACTAAAGGTGGTGGCCACATAATCATTCTAGGAAAACTGAATTAAGCCCTAAGGTCTTCCAGGACATACACAATAAACTGAGATATATTATTTTGATGTAAGCATTGCATCCTTGACACAAATGCATATCAACATCAGGTTGACCCTTCCACTAATGTTCCCTTGTCCAAAGTACTCCAAAAATTACTTTTCAAATTTTAAACACTCTATGTCAACCCTCCTACACTTTTAGTAAATTTAGTTAATATAAATATTCTAAATTTTCTACTAAATAAGTACATCAAAGTCACTCAATACAACTAATGAAAAGACCCTAAAAAACATTATTCTTTCCAATTCCAATTTTAATGCATTATAATAGTCATAGGCCAAGTCTAGAATCATTATATTACAGGTCAAGGGCACTCATTTTCAAACATTCAAAGCAATATATGTAGTTACATTCATATAAAAAATTCAAGATTCACAAACTTACTCTAGGAGTGAGAACTACATTAGTCTGAGTCACTTTTGGGCTATGTAGATAGCACTCAAATTATGTGGGGTTTTTTGAGGATATCTCATCTATTCGCTTAACCCTACTCTCCTTTTTTACATTTAATTTATATTTGGTTTATTGTGTAGGAGATAGGGTTTTGATTGTGGTTTTATAAGTCTTTTGTGCATCAAATTGACACCTATAGATTATCAACAAACCTTCTTAGATAGGGTTGCACGTACCCAAATCAAAAACATCATCTATTTAGTCAACCCAGACACTACTATGGTTTAAGGATAAGGATACAATGTAGGCATCTCCTCCTAAAGCACCCTTGTCCCAGTACATTATAAAATGTTGAATTTAGGTACGATGTGATTCACATATCATTATTATCAATTTCTTTCCATCAGCTAACCTACACAGTCAACATAAAATAAGTTTGCGGGAGGTTTGCATATATATTGATCAATTTACTATTTTTAGTTGATTCCCCATTCCATATTTTAGTTATAGATCTATGTATTTTTTGTATATCAATTTCAATAATTTAGATCTATTAGATTGATTCATTCAACTCAAAATAAATTAAACACTTATAAAAATGTATTCATTTTCTAAGTTTGTTGGTTGACATATCAAATAATGCATACAATATTTAAATCATAGTATGTAATAATTAACAAGCTCATATTATTCTTGGTGAAGAGAGGAAAGATGTTCAAATGTAACTCTTGGTCATTTATTATAAATGTATTGTGCTAAAAATATTTCTTCTAATTATAGATATGTATGCAAAGAAACATTAGGAATATGATAAACCAATATAAGGTTCGACTTGATAGAACTTTAGGAAATGATTTTAGTAAGACTCTGTCATTGATACTGTATTTTCCAATGGAAACCTTGATGTTTACATGGTGCAAAGAAGGATTGACCATATCACTTAAATATTTGAATTTATGCATTTTGAAGTCATAGGGAAGTGGAGAATTAAGGATCTTACATGCTATATGATTTCCAAATTTCACATTAGAATTCATCCAAGAGTGATATGTAGTAATTTATAAATTTTACCTAGGTACTGTGTTATAAGCCACCTATTGCATTACTCAAATTAAACATTCATTGAATATTGATGTTAAATATCTCAAGTGGTTTGTTGAGTGCTTGATTTTTTCAAATTTATAGTTTTCATTGGCACATTACTCCTCATTCCAATTAAAAATATGAAGGTAATAGGGTGGATAATTAAGGATCTTATGTGTTATATGATTTCCAAATTTCACATTAGAATTCATCCAAGAGTGATATGCAATCATTTATAAATTTTACTTAGGTACTATGTTATAAGACACCTATTGCATTACTCAAATTAAACATTCATTGAATATTGATGTTAAATATCTCAAGTGGTTTGTTGAGTGCTTGATTTTTTCAAATTTATAGTTTTCATTGGCACATTACTCCTCATTCCAATTAAAAATATGAAGGTAATAGGGTTTTTAAAACCCTAGCTTGGATGGTCAAAACCATTAGGTTGACCTTTCATTTTTACTCTAATTCTAGTTTCATACAAAATAAAGAATAAATTAGTTGCAATTAATAGATCTAAGCATACATGAGTGAAAGTAAAAAATTTAAATCTATCTAATAGTCTATAATGAAAAAAATCTCTAAGTGTCATAATGATATTAGACTAAGCAATGTAATAGACAAAGGGTTAAGGAATGATCACTCTTATTTATTATTCTAGAAATCTAAACTTTTAGATTGAATATTATGATTGTATGGAACCCACTCATGAAATCTATAAACTGTACTATTTTTTTGGAAAAAATTGTACAATATGCAAGTGTGTCATGTACATACCCCACTATGATAGTCATGTTAATGTCAATTCTATCTTATTGAGGCCATGTCTATCATGTTAGGGTTTCATTACTTGATATTTCTATTACATGTGCATTGTTTCCATCTAGTTACGTATGTACCTTTGCTTCACAAATTTTTTAAGAAAAATGTGTAAAATGTATGAATTTTCTCCTTAAATTGACACTCCAAGAAAAATTGAAATAATGGAGTTTAGGAACCACCAAGACAACATTAAAAAATATGTATCTCACACACAAAATTAAGTCTCTCCATGTGATTTTGTGAGTGTGTGGATGAAATAGCTAGAGTGAGAGTTTTGAACGTCCTCTTCCCTAAAAGTGATGATGTAGATATATGTAGTCTAATACCTATTTTTGGCATAGGGGAAATGAAGAGTGACCAAGATAGAATGATAACATCTTTTACTATATAAGATATAATTTGATGTTTGGCTTTAGGCTTGACTTTTGGTGTGACTTATCTTAAAGTATTTCACAATGTGCCCTATTGTGTGTAGTTTTCTTATCTCTTTTTTATTCTTTTTAAATAGATTTACATGGCTTTGTATTTTATAGGTTGACCTAGTAGAATTCATGTATACTAGATGACTATATAAATGTAGAAAGGCTAAGTTGAAGGTGCATGATCAATGATAAAGTGTAAATGAACCCACATAGTTAAAATGGAAAAACCCATATAATGTGTGGGTTTGTTCTAAAATGTCCTATATATTCCATAGATTTATCATAGATAAGGGTTAGGTTGTCTTGTCAAAGTAGAGTTGGCTAACAGGGAAATAGTAATCCAAATGTGTCAATAGATACTTTTCTTAATAAATTGTGTTAAGTATTTTTAGGTTTAATAGATCAAATTAAGACCTATGTAAGATCGATATTGTCCTAAAAATAAAATAAAATGTACAAATTTTTCAAATAAAATTAATTAAAAAATAGATAATAAAAATAAAACTCTTATACCAAATTTATGTCGACACTATATTTCTCCATTTTATTTCTATAATCTATAAAACCTTCATAAATAAAAATAACAATATATTTATATATATAGTTTTTACATATATTACATTAATTAACAAATGCTAATCCGCTCCTTCCTTTCCTTTTTCCCTTTTATTTTGGTTCTTTTTATGGGGACCCCATAAGGAAAAATTAGTCTTTTATCTTTTCAAATATGTATTTTATAGTATATGCGACTACCTCTCTTAAATATTTTCCCACGAATATATCCCTGCAAACTAGGTGCACACTAATACAATATAGTTAAAAAATTAAAAATTGAAGTGCGCACTTATATAAAGGTATTTTAAAAAATTGACTGATCCAATCGACTCAAGATTGAATTAATTGTCACATCATTGTAGGCATTATTATCATTCATTAAAGTGTATCCCTTAATTTTGTGTGGAGATGGTGTACCTTGGTAGAGTCATTTCAAACACTCGAGAATGAATTTACATCGATTCTTGGTTGAAAATTTTAGGGGTTAAATTTGGCAGTCGTTTAAACATTTTTAATGTTTTTATTTGTAAAATATAATTACATTTTATTTTTAACCATATCAAATGATAGGTGAAAAAATATACAATTTATAATTTTTATGTTCATAATAAAAAATTGATCATTTTAAAATTATTAATAGGAGTTTGGAATCAGGATAGGGGACTGTGGGACATGTCACATTGACATGACCAAATGCATAAATAAGTGCATTGTAAGTTATGTGATGGTGTTTGGATTCAGAGGTAGAATAAAATAAAATACAAGACCATACCACATGAACCCTGTGGCTTAAGGAAATAAAATAGGTAACAAACTATATTTCTAAAGATGAGGAAATAACTTATTTTTCACCATGCTTAGAGGAGAAATGTGAGAGAGGAGGGCACAATAGGAAGGCTCGTTAGCAAGTTCTACCGAGCAAAAAGGTACAACAAGGGCATAGTGGTAGGAGTTGTTGAGAGAAAATTTATCTCTCATGTAATTATTTCTTCTTTGTTTGTTTCCTTTGGAAATTAAGAGTAATCAAGTTAATGATTAATGAGAAAAAAATAAAATAAATAACAATAAAATGTGATTGAAATTGTGTGTTTTGTCCTAGTTGGAATCATATCAAAATTTGGCATATGGTAATTAGTTCTCTTTCGATACACACTCTAGAGAAGCAATGAGCTTGATATCCCAAGGCTAATTTGACAATAAACTTAGTTATAACAAATGTATAATAGAATGGTAGTTTATGAAACATGATGATATATGTTGTATGATAACTAGTAATTAGATTTAGTTCTTTTCTCTTTTGCTTTGTGGTATATATTCTTTTGGATTGAGGTTTAGAAATGAGGGTAATGATGCCATTATTCGTTGATAGTTGTTATGTGTTTATGTGAAAAATATATCATAATTTTCTATTTATTGGTTATTTAGATGAGGACACCCTTCTATTGTTTTACTATTGTTTATCTGATGAAAAATGAACTATAAATTACTAATTTTAGTGTGTGTAAACAAGGATACTCTTCTGCTAATTTCCAGTTATTTATTGGATTTAGAAAAAAACATCATCTATTGCTATTTGTGGGCTGTATGATGAGGACACCTTTTTGGTGATTAGCTGATGACAAATGTGCTATATTTATGATTACTATGTAGAATATTAAGGGATGGCATTTTTGTTGGTTTGCTGATGTATATTTCATATAATGAATTATGAACTTTAATGATTATGTACTTTTCTAGAGGATGTCATTGAGAAGGATGAGGTGTTCGATGGGGTTGGGAATTAGTTAACATAATTATTTTAATCTTAGAAATGACACCTATACCCCAATATATTTGGGTACAACTATAAGCCTTGTTGGTGGAGTTAAGTCACTAACCTCTCTTAATCCTCCTCCTGAGGCATCCACTTAAGAAAATATATGCTTAATACTTTATCATTATTGCAATTGATTTTAGCTTGCACATTAAAAGTCTAGGTATGCATAATGAAAGTGGTTATGATGAATCGAACCATGTTAAACCCCTTTAAAAAATTTGGGTTTTGGATCTCAATATGATATTTTTTATTATTTGATGCGTCTTTCTCTTCTCTTTGTTAATTATGAATAAATATAGTAAGAGATTTAACAAGCTATTACCATTATAGTTTAATGGTAAGTATAGGGTTGGTAATGATTATTAAAATTTAAAGGTAATATTAAATTAGTATAATATGTAAGAACTGTTCGATTATGGATTAAAATTAAAATTAATCAAAAATATTATTATAAGTTATAGTAAATCTATATTTTATATTTATATAAAAATTATGAAAATTAAAAATGAGAAATGAACATTATATGCAAAATAATATTAAATTAAAACCCGTCACAAAAAAATTCTTAACAAATAATAATGACCATCAAATTTAATACCTAGTTGAAATGATGTTACAACAGTTATTTGGGCTAGGGATTGGAATTTGGATGTTACATCCCATTTTATTAAATGATACAAAACTTGATTTACTCTAAAGTTATTCCTGCACTGACTCCTCTATGAATGTCGGCTATTCACCGACGTTCGAGGATCCATTTCATCATGGTTTGCTGGATACTTTTAGGGCTGGGCCGATATGACCCTCAGGAACGTGATTTTCACTTTTATTAATTTTGATTTATATAATGGATAATATTTTTAATATAAAATACATCTTTTTCTATTTGCACCCTAACATAAAAGGAAAGAAAATTTACATTTCATTATGGACCAAGCTCTACAAAGCTGACAAAGAGTCACAGAGCCAAGGATGGCTGATGGTTGTTTGCCCAGAAGAGTTAAGATTCACACAAGACTCCATTAAAAATAGCTTCAAACTACCTTATGTAAATAGCTTCATTGATGATGTAGTCGATCAAATTCCAATAATCCTCAAAACCTTGAATGTGGTTGATCACAAAAATGTATTCTGGTCTTTAGACAATAGAAGGTTGTGGGTGTAGAGAAAATCTAGGGTTGAAATAATGGAGGTGAATTTTTTTCCACCAAATTTTAGCAAAATATCATCAAAATTCTTCTACAGTTTGGATCTGCCCTTGGAAAGACAATATTCTAGTCCTAGCTATTTTATTCGCATACAAGGCCCTATCAGGAATGTGGGAATCAACACTCAACGATACCCTAACAAATTTGGTACTCCTGCGACTATTTGATTTAACCAAGCTTTAATTAAAAATAGGTTCAAGATGCCTTATGGATTTAGCCGTATAAATGATGTAGTTGATCAAATTTGAAATAAATTGCTATCTCCAACACTCTATCAACCCTTGAGTGTGGTTGAACGCAAAAGCATATTATGGTCTCTAGACAATAGAAGGTTGTGGGTGTTGAGAAAATATGGGGTTGAAATGGTGGAGGTGAATCTGGTTCCACCAAATTTTAGCAAAAGATCATCAGAATTCTTTAGCAGTTTGGGTCAACTCTTGGAAAGATAATATTCTAATCCTGGCTATTTCCCTTGCATATGCGATCCTATCAGGGTTTTAGGGATTAACACTCAATTATACCATAGAAAATTTGGTGCTCCTGTACCTATTCCAATTGCAACATTACCAATAGAAGTAGACAGAGCTTAACCAACACACACCAACTCTTGGTGCAAGCTGGTCGTCACTGATCGTCGGGGGGTTGGCCTCCATCGATTATCAAAACCTTATCACTAATCATAGTTAAACTAAGCAAAACCATAGTTAAGGTGGATGTTATTGCCTTCACTTCATTCTAGCCATCCCCATTACGATCAAAACCACCTTCATCACTAATAGACAATCATTGTCAACCCAACTATGAACCGTGGCTACGCAGGTGTCACTAACTTGTCACATGGCACAAACCCAACATGGGATGTGAATCATTAGATGGTAATGTTGGACTATAATGCCCTAACATGTTGATAATCATGACCTCTTAAAATTTCCCTCATCTCTTATGGCTTACTGTTAATTGGGTAATGCCAAGTCTAAAGGCCAAACAAATGTCCTTCACCATTCAGCCATTGTTGGATCCAATGTGGAGGGAGATAGCTCAAGTAGAGGTGGTCAGAACAAGAGTAGAGGAGTCATTGTTTAATTCCTGGTTTTGCACCATTAAAATTTCGAGGTAAATTCTAGAAGGTTTTATCATTTTCACAGACTCAAGTAGGTGTATCAAGACAATTACACCAAATAAAATGATTGTTTCATTTCATTTGAGGGTTTTGTATGCCCTTGTTCAAGGTTACCCTTGCTTCTCTATAGACTGTGTCTTAACACACAATGGTTTGCATTATTGTGAACTGTGTTTATGAACTCTACACAACTTCAAACACTTAAATCTCTACGAACACCTTAGAGAATGGGAAATATGTTTATAACCATTATTCTTGAGTTTTTACTTAGTTTACAAGTTGTTCTACACATACTTAGTCCTCTTTTCCACAAGAAATGGAGTTGTGTTGTTCAAACACAAAAAATAATTTAAGAGATGATCATTTTAAAGGACAAAAGAAAGCAAAGCTCAATGTTACCTTATCAAAACGTGTATATGGCCCTACATACAACCGAATCCCTAACTTATTTATGACATATTCATGTTTCATATAAGTACATTCACAATGTATTCATAAGCCTCCTTTGCATAAATTATTTAGACCAAAATGCAAAGAAAAGCAATGAAGATTGTAATAAATCCTTTAAAAGGACATGTGTCTTCAATTTACCTATATCTAATGTTTCTGAGGCCCTATTTCTCCTTGCTACCGGCCCACTATACATAAGGTTAAGCTCGCCTAGGATTTTGTCTCTATTAATAAGTTAGTTTTATAAATAAGGACTAGCTTATATGCAAGGTCATATGAACTACGAATTTAGAGGAAGAGGGTTGCTCAACAGGGTAGAACGGGGTGTATAGGAGCCTCTCTAGTATTTTGCAAGCTTTAATATCTTGAGCTCTATTTTTAAGTCATGTGTTTTTATTCACCATTTCATGTGTATTTATGCTTGCAAGTGCCTATATGTACTCTATTATTTGTGATGGGGTAATCATGTATGTGTGCTTTTAAGTACATTGAAAGTGTTACTCTTATCATATTTCATGTGTTTGTGTAAAGTTCCACAAAGTAAGAGTGTGTGAATCCATGTTTGTTGTACTCCCATTGTAGGGTGTACAAGGGCCTCTATAATATTTTCCAAGCTTTAATTTCTTTAGTTTTGTTTTTAATTCATGTGTTTTTATTCACCATTTACTATGTACTTATGCTTGCAAGTGCCTAAATGTACTCTATTCTTTGTGATGGATTCATCAATGTATGCATTCTTTTAAGCACATTGAAAGTGTTATTCTTATCATATTTCATGTGTATGTGCAGACTTACATAAAATAAGAGTGTTTGAATTCATGTGTGTGTTTGTTGTACTCCCATTTTACTATGCAATGTATACTTATAATTGTTGACTTATTCATTCAGAATGTTCAGTGAGCTTATTAAATATTTCCATCAATGTCTTTCATAGAAGCTGCAAATGAAATTATTTTTTTTGCATACAATCTCTATGGACTTGATATTCCAGGCTTCAAAATTATTATTGCTAACCTTTGAAATTTACAATAGGCATGCTTTTATTCTTTTAAAGTTTTTAAAATGTAATGTATCCATTACATTTTCTCTATCTCATCTACTACATACAAAGGTTCATTTATCTTGTCCTTGAATCGCCACATGAGGCTTTGCCATATTATTTAGATTGTTTCTAAATGAATTGGTATGTTAAGTTTCTATAATGTGAAAAGGCAATATCTACTTTGGAACATTACACTATATACAGAAAATGTAATGCCTTCTCATATGTACATTTCCTTGTTGGAGGCTTGTAATATATACTTTCAATATAGGGTGTCACTTTCATGAATAATAGTTTCCGTAATTATTCTATAACTACTACGTTATGTTTCCAACTATTTGGATTACCATGGCCATCGAAATACCATTGTACTCTCATGATGATCTTTACGGTGATTTCTATAACCATTTCATTGGTAAGGGTTAGTGTTGTAAAGTATATTCTTAACTTTTTTGAATGTAAGTTGTTTGTTGTCAACTAATACTATGAATGTAAACTGCTATAGATTTAATATAGATGAGTGGGAATTAGATGATTGCCTCAAATAACTTTATGCTGAGACCAAATAAATGGTATGCATTTTCAGCTATTATACTCAAACATGAATTTGAGTTGTATTATTTTTTGTGTTGATGATAATATATTGTGGCATGCTTTGTGTTAGGAGAAATAAGTCAGTCAAAAGTCCTCATTGTGTGTAATTTCTTAGTTTAAACATTCCCCTCACCCTATCAGAGATCGAACGAGGAAGCTATATGGAGTATCAACAATTGGGGATGGTATTCTCACTATTATGAGACAACCATCCCCTACCCGTGAACAACTAGGGGTGCAATCCTAGTGCAAGATGAGATATTTACTGAATAAAGATGCAAACAAGGGGATAACATAGGTAATTTTATTGATGGTCTATGTATTTTCAATGCCTTCTTTAATATTCTTGTCACATATGTAAAATGCTCAATATTTGTTAACCATGCATCCCTCTTTGGATTTGTTACATTGCCCTTTTTTAATACTATAGGAGGAGGGGGTGGATCAGACCGAAGGTGAAGAGGGTGTCCCTAAAGTGCCATATGAGTGTTTCTCAAGAGATGTATGGGAACCTTTGGTTGTCCTTAATGTTTGATTACTCCTCATGTTAAATAATGTTTCTTTCTTCCCTCTTACAACAAACAAGATTAGAATTATCCTAACACACCATGCATTTTTCTATGTTATTTTTGTTTTGTGTTTTAGTTGGTAGGGGTGGAGTAGAGCCACATGGACATGGATGATAGTCACCTTCATAATGACTATGTCCTTACAAATGTGTGTATTTTTTGTACTCTCTCTTTCATTTACTGTGCTCAATAATTTTGAACCATGCATCCCTATTTTTATATGTTATATCTTTTTTAATAGTGTAGGAGGAGGGGGTGGAGTAGATTGAAGGTGAAAAAGGTATCCTCAAAGCACCCAATTACTCTTTCTCAAGAGATGTATGGGAACCTTTGGTTGCCCTTAATGTTTTTTTTCTCCTTATGTTAAATAATGTTTCTTTATTCCCTCTTACAACAAACAAGATTAGAATTATCTTGACACACTATGCATTTTTCTATGTTATTTTTATTTTGTGTTTTAGTTGGAAGGGGTGGAGTGGAACCATATGGTGTGGATGATAGTCACCTACATAATGACTCTGTATTTATAAATGTGCATATTTTTTTTACTCTCTCTTTCATTTGACATGCTCATAACCATATGTTTGTTGTTCTATATATGTTTGGAGTTGGACTCACATATATATGTCCACCTATGTGGCAAGAGGAGGTGGAGTCATATGACTTTGATGACAATGATGATGAGGATGTTGATGATGATGATGATGATGATGATGGTAATTGGCTTCTAGACACTTCACAATCTGAAATGGAGGAGGAACCAAATGTTGTAAGAACATTTGATTGTCTTTGATGATGTTGTCTTATGTTTATTATTTTATGATTTTAACATTATATTGTGTTTGATGACATTATATTTTATTTATTGATTTATGTTTCTAACCTCACATCTCTTCCTTGTTGAATGATAGTATGCAGTCAAGTATAGAATCAAAGATTGGGGTATTACAAGGTGGAATGTGCACCTTTGCTTATTGAGACCATGTGATACATTTAGAGCTGATAGTGGCCATCCATTTTGGTCATGAGATAGACTCAAAACTTACCATCATAAGATTCATGGTTGGAAACTTGTTCCAAAGAGGCCCCCTAGGTGTGTTGAAAGTGGGGAATGTAAGCCTAAGGGAAGAGAAATCAACAAAAGGCAAATAGAAAGGAGACCAATAGACCAACTCTTAAAAAATTAGAGCATCAACAAGATAGGCTAGAAAGATCATGTCTGGCTAAGGAGGATGTGTCTGCATTATGTTAGCGAGATAGCCTTGAAGTCTATCAAAGATGAGATGGGTGCATATGATTCGAGTGAAAACTTGGAATGGAGAAGGGAAGCCTACATTCAGTGAAGAAAATATCATTGACAAATGGAGTGATAAAGAGAATGGGTGGAGAAACTACAAGGTGTATGCAATAATGTACTTCAAGTTAAATGCATTATGTTTATTGGTTTTCATGAAGTTAATGTTAAATTAAATTTATCTTACTTAATATTAACATTGATATTTCTAAAACAATCACCATTTTGATTACAGAGGGATGACACTCAAGCCCATTCTAGTGATGAGGATCACATTCCTTTAAGAGAAATGCATTTGTAGAATGGTAGATATGTTCATCGGGGGCCAGATTGGGCATAATAAATGAAAGTGCACATGATAGGTTACCTAAAAAATTTATATTTTACTTCTTATGATGACTATATATTATATGCACTCTTCTTTATTCCCCATACCTTTCTTTTAACCCTGCCATTACATATTTTTATAGTGATGTATATTGTTATTGCATATAGGCTTTTGGTGGAGATGAGTTGGTGTAGTCATAGGCATGGATGGACCATGTTTAGGAGGTATGATATTTACTTATTATTTAACAAAGTGATAAGATTATTCTTCATGTTGATGTCTTATTCTTGTATTTTGTTGAGATTTCTAAACTGCACATTTTCAAATGCAGGTGTCTAGGGTGACATGCATATATGTGCATTCATGTGGTTGATCGCTTCCACTTTTTTATCCATTTCCAGAGGCCTAATGGTCACAACATGAAAATTGATATTGATTTGCAGCTACTGCCTTGGTCACTATTATTTATATACATACATTTTGGCATAATATGTAT
Organism: Torreya grandis; assembly: GCA_037957365.1. NCBI lineage: Eukaryota > Viridiplantae > Streptophyta > Pinopsida > Cupressales > Taxaceae > Torreya > Torreya grandis. The sequence goes on along the minus strand of JARHVA010001971.1, from coordinate 1,923,991 downwards.
GACATGTTTGATGTGTGGTCAAACATATTATTTAGATAGGATATTTGAATACAAGTGTTTCATTTCTGGTTTGTGTTGGATACGTAGTTTTTTGTTTATGTAAAATTCAAGTAATGGTTTGGTTGTTAATTTGCATTTACCAATGTATTACACAATCAAGCATGGTTCAATGATGAAGTGTTTTTCCCATGTACTCATCATATATTTTTTTACGTGTATGGTATGTGATGTTTTTGACTGGTGATCTATCATCTTCACATGTATACCTTATTCTCCTTTCATTCTTTCACATGTTGGTGATAAAGTTCACATTTTTGCATGTCTCTATGCCTATATAAAATTAATCATGGTGGGGAAGATTGAAATATAATATTTGTATGTAGGGCTTGTCTCTCTAACATTCCTTTGTCTCATATCATGTGTTTGTCTATTTAGGAAATTGACACAATAACTGTCAATGTCTATGGCCCATGGTTCAAGGCAGGGGAGGAGGGGTGACAAGGAATGGGGAAACACTCTAATACATTATAATGACCATGCCATAGGTAAGGATTTCATACTCCAATATAATTATTTCATTGTTTTCATTTAAGTTAGAAAACTCTTCATGTGTAAGGAAACTATTTGTAATTATAAAAAAAGAATGTTCTTAGCTTTTCAATAATCTCATGGACCCTTGTTTATGTCTAGTTTTTTTAGCTTTTCAATGCTAAAAATATTGAATGCTATCATTTAATTTCATATGTATTGTATTTTTTTCAAACAAAGTCCTAAATCTAGAAGAGAATGTGACTACCCAATTTCCCAAGGACATGCAATAACTTCTCACAAGGATGAGACCCCATAATGAAATGGGAGAAAAAGAACATCTTGGTTTACAATTGTCACTAGCAGCTATAAAAAAAAATCACTCAAGAGGGAAAACCATTTTTTTATTGAGCTTCTTGATGGTGCAAGGGTAAAGGTTATCAAGTTGGAAACTATGTTGGCTAACAAGACTAGAGAGGTCGAAAAGTTGCACCGTGCACTTCTCACAATGAGGGATGAGAAGATGAATGCTAAAATAAAGTTTGTCAATCTAAAATTTACCCATGCCTACACAAAATACTCTATAGTGTAAGGGTGGAGATTGTGTGGGCTAGGTAAATGAAGCACGAAGGAATAGTTATCATATATGAGCAGCGGCTATAGATTTTGAAGGTGGAGTTTGATATATTGTTTACATAAGCCAATGATATGTATCCCAATAGATTTGGTATTCCATACACAAATAATGATAATTAGTTGTGTGAAATGACTCATGTGTCTGGTATTACATGATGTATGCTTATGAATTTGGATGGAAGTTAATTGAAACACATGCTTATTCACATTTTAATCTACAAAAGAAATGTTTATTTGCCACCAGTTGCTTACTTCATCTTGTGTATTTAAGTTGTTTATGAATAAATGAATGACTGTGTTTAGAAGTTTTTTAACCAAAAAAAATAAAAATTGACTTCTTAAGAAAATCTACTATGTCATCTTATTGATAAGCATATGGTCTATGTCATTATGGATTTTAAAGTCCCTCGAGTGGCTTCCTGACTTATTTTTGTAGCTTCTTCTAATCATGTGGCTTATTTTTTATTTTTAAATATAAACTAAGCAAAAATGAGTGGTAATTACATAGTTTATAGGAATTTTTTGAGCCATGACATTTTTCTATTAATTGTAAACATGCTTGATATTATAACATATAGGCTAGATTATATATGAATGTTCATAAAAGATGGTATGTATGTCCTGAATGCATAAAGATGGTGTGTATGTTTTGAATGCATGTAGGCTTGGTTCTCATGAGACCTAATTACCTGATTCTACAAAACATTAACTATTTGGAATAATTTATGAATCAATTGAGTGCTTTGTTAAAATAAAGGGTAACATTATAGGATTTTCATAAGCTATAGTGAAATAAACTATAGATGTATAGTTAAGTTATTTGGTACTTCTATATATTGCTTATTGCATCCATTTTATTCTTTTAAAATTGCATTAATATTCAAATTTCCAAATGTTTCTTGAATAGGTCTCCATGTCTCTCAATTCAAAGATGAAAATCCTGGGCCTTTTGATCCCACATAGAGAATTCTTACCAACTATTTGAGTTTAGGAAAAACTAAATAGTTTGGAAGCAATGAAAATATTCACATGCTAAAAGGGATGTTTATAAATCTAGAGGATTAGATATGATGTAGAGGTAAGATAATAATTCTTTATAAACATAAATATCTGGTTCTCAATTCAACTTTTTACACTCACTTGATGGTTTACTCTTGGAAATATTCACATTCAATGCTTCCTTTGCTCTTCAAGGTTCCATCTCCTTCCATCATTCCTATAGGTTCCTGGGATTAATATCCTTATTTTACATATACTTTTCCATGGTAAATTTTATATACACTTATTTCATTCATTATACATCTATCATGTCACTATCATTCACGACTAGCTTAGTTCATAACACTGATCTCAGTTTTTATGCAATTCTTTCACTAGCTCTTAGGTCTAAAGGACCAATCCTTATTTAGGTTTCTATAGCTCAATACTTATTCATATATAGTTATAGGTGCTCTCATCACACCTAAATGAAACCCTTTCAACTGTTAACTCACCCTTAATTACTTCTTTTCACACAGTTCACTCTCTATGGTTTCTATAGGCTAGTAGCCTTATTTTGGATGTTTCTCCTTTGTGTATCTATTATATAATATTTATTAGAGGTTTATGGTTTAATATGATATCTCTCCATCTAGATACAACATTTTATGAAGTTTAAATCACTGTTTTACTCCTCCTTACCATTTTATTAGCCCTTTTCTCCACACAATTAGCCCTTTTAGGCCTTGTAGACACCAAAAATCCACACTTCGTGATTCTGAATGTTGAAACTACCATAGACCACCTTAGGACCCCCTTGGGACCAATTTGACCTTTCTATCAAAAACCAAGCCTAACCAAAATTATTTTTCCCATCTAAATTAACCTATTTTTTTACCCACTCTTTACCTTAGCCCTTGACTATCGACGATCAAGATGACCATCAATGGTCATGTTGCACCTCCTTAAATAAAAACACGCAAGCCACCCACCTTGATTTTTTAAAATTAAATAATATAAATCCATGTTTGAGATGTTTCATGAGTGAGTTAAAATTAGAAGGCTTAGTTAACATCTTGTTACGACTCTCTTGCCTTACCTATAAGAAGAGAGGAACAAGGAGGTGAAAATCATCTGTAATTATTATCAAGAGCTTATGCATGAAGAGTCTTATTTTTTGCATGTCAATCATCATCAATGATCCAAACCTCACTTTAGAGAGACAAATTTCCATCACTACTCTACCAAAGCATCAAGTACCATTACTCTATTAGAATCATGCTAAAACCCACCAACAGGTCATCCACCTCAACCAATCACCCAATCAACGTTCTGTAACATAAGTATTTGTTTTCTAATATTCATTTACTTTATTTATATTTTTCACTTAGATCAACACCAACACATCTCTTAGAATCCAACTCTATGATATTTTCAATCAACCATTTATCACCTATAACCTACATAGTAACGGTTGACGATTGTCTCAATCGTCGATAGTTTATCCAACCATTGATGGTCACATAGACCACCAACAACCACTTTGACCATCTATGGTCACCTTAATTATCAATGGTCACTATGGAAGGAAATTCCATCAAGCTATTCCCATCTACCTACCCTCAATGAAATCTGATTTTCTATGCCCCTGCCTATTCACAGACCTCAGTCTGATTTTTTGAAATAAACCCAAGTCATTTAGCACTAATATTGACTTGCTTATCACTATATTAGTCATTTTTAGTCTATTTATTTATCAATCATCTCTTATTTTCAATTTCATTACCTTATGATTATTTATGCAAGTACTTTCTAGTTTATTTTATAAACTTAATTATTTAAAATGTGTGGATTGACAACCCCCGAGGAAGTTTTTACTTTTGGGATCTAGCTAGCGCTAAGCAGTACACTTAGCTATCTATCTAACCAACCATTTGATTTAGTATTGTCTTATTTTTAGTTCATCCTCCTAAGCCAAAGATATTCTCTTCACAATCTCCTAATTCAATGCATGCACAATCATACAAGTTTTTCAACCATACCTATATTTAGTTTCTTCTTTTATTTTTGAAACATAATCTGAAATTCATTGAAACATTTTAGCACGCCCAGTGGGACCACAAGTGTGTCTTTACTTGGGTTTCTTTTGTTGAACTATATATATATATATATATATATATATATATATATATATATATATATATATATAATTCTCTCTATTTTATGCTCATAAATGAAATCAAAAATTTATTTTGGGCTTAAAATTAAGTGCATACATCAATTTCTTGTAAGTTTAGCTCACATAGTTTAGTTTAAAGCAAAGTAATCCTATCATATCTTCACTTTTTATTGCACATACTAAACCAACCCACCTTCATAATTAAATATTAAAATTTTTTGAGACAAGGCCCAACTAGGATTTCATCACCTAAAGATCACCTTACCCTTTCCTGATAATACTACTTGGAGGTCATTACCAAGGGGAGAACCAACACAGCTCTTTGGTTGAGTATAAACTCTAGAAATCAATATATATTGTCTAAGCACCCTATACCATTATATTTGTGGTGTGTGAAGTGAGGGGGTAAGCCCTGATACTAAGCCATGTATTGATTCCCAATACAAATTCCTTTTGAGAGCCTAAAAAACTTGAAACCAATCATAGACTTATTTTCTAGTACCTGCTCTACAAGCCAATTTTAGTCACATAATTTATTAAGGCATAAGCCAAAAGAGAGACTGAAAAGAACCTTAGGGCTTAACATAATTTTTAGAGTGTGATTTGACTTGTTTGATCATTTCTTGTCTTATCTTTGTTTGAGTGGTAATATTATTTGTGTATTCTCCCTCCCTTACCTTGGATGGTTATAACTCATTCGTAGCAAAAGAACCTAGCATAAAAGAAATTATCACCAAACCAATTGAACTCTTCTACCACCTCATCCACGAACTATGTCTTTGAACTAGTAGACACTCCTCACCCTTTGATAAGTCCTCCTTTCCCTTAGGATACTCCCCAAGGAGATGCAAACTTTGCCACTTTCTTAGATAACAACCTTGTGGCCCTTCAACATTACCTTAACACCATGCCTCATTATACCTTTCTTCAATTTTGCCTATGGACCCACCTTATGCAATGCCTTCCCATCTTATGGGAAACACTTCTATTTCCATAATCACTACACAACCATTGACTATTCAAGCCTCTTCATCCACCAGTAATACCTTTGATACTACTATATAAAACCAACCTACCAAACCTACAAACTCCCTTATACCTTCCACCCCTACCAATAAATCCTCTACCTTAGGGGAAACTCAACCTCTAGCCACCTATACTCCCTTCACTATGGGAGTACCTACCACTAGCATTACCAACCTTCCATTAACCACCCCTAATCTACTAACCACTACCCTACTTCAAAATCTCATGCTACCTATACCTTCTACCTTACCACCAATCACCATAAAGGTCACCACCCTTCATTTGACTACCAACCTAACCATCGCTCCTACCCAATATGTGCCCATTGCACCAAACCTAAGTTAAATCCCTAACCCACAAGGGCATGCACCTCTACCTACTATCCAACCACTTGAATTCACCTAACCTTACATAACATCCACCCAAACACCCATGTCACATACCAATATGTGGTAGCTTCTCAACCCCCAACCAATTATCAATATGCCACCCAACCATCAAAATAGTATGCACCTTATATCCTTTCGAGTGCACAACCCAAAATGGAACTAATTAAAATGATCATGGATAAGATGACTACCCTAGAGTCATCCATTTTTATGGCTCACAACATCTTATCATATGATCAGATATGTAACAAACCCATTCACCCATCTATGCCTATCATACCATATCCTCCTCAATGGGAACTTCCCTAGTTTTCCAAGTTTTAGAGTAAGGAGGATCCCCAATAACACCTTAGGGAATTTACACATGAATTTTATTTGATTACTTACTATGACTCCCTCCTTATCCACACCTTCCCTATGTCCCTAGTCAATCTAGCATTGGATTGGTATAGTGCCATAACAAAACATTCCCTTTTCTCTTTCACCCAGCTAGCCCAAACTTTCTTGGATCAATTTTTGATAAATATATCTAAGAAGGTTTCCATCACTGACCTCTACTCTATCCAAAAATTTTATGATGAATATATTATCAAGTTTATATCTCATTGGAGGAACATAATCAATCATCTTTTAATCTCCTTACCCCAACCCAAATTGATCAAGATCTTTACTCAGACATGTGACTAACACATCTTTTCCACACTACATGTTCAAATCTTCAAAACCTTTTACAAGGCTTTTACTATGGCACACAAGTTAGAAAATAGAGCCATCAATGAAGGAAAGCTAAAACTAAAAAACAAGAACTCCACTTGCAAAACCAATGAGGCATCTTCCTCTAAACCAAACAACTAAACCAATATCAAGACCAAAATCAAAGGAACTACAAACATAGTTGTCCTTAAATTTTCATCTCCACCATATGTCAACCAACCAAATTCCTCTAACTCCTCAATAAAAACACAAAAAACAAAAACTGAAACAACCTAAAGTAATTTACCCACTTGGGGAATCTTATGCTTCAATCCTAGAGAAGTTATTGAAGGCCAATATCATACAACTTCCTCTTATCAAACCACCTCAACAATTTGATTCTTCTCATCTTGCAGCTAGTTGGTACAATGATAATTATTTTTGTGCCTTCCACCAAGTAGTTGGGTATGATGTTAGTAGGTGTAATACCTTCAAGAGCATTGTCCAATCTCTCATTGACAAGGGTGAGATTGTGTTGGATAACCCCAATGTACCTCAAAACTAGGCCTTTGACATCCTTAGGCAACCTTTTCCCCATCATGCACCTAAAAAAAATGAGAACAACATGGTTGAATGTTCTCATTATTCCCATAATGTTAACATGGTTCTTAACATGCTCATTGATGAAGAACCTACTACCCAATCTATCTATTCTTCACTTACTAAGCTAGTAGGATTACCTCCTCTTCCTTTGGAGACCCAAACCAAATAATCAATCCTTTATCCTCCTCCATGTATTGAGGTAGTGGAACCATCAAACCCTCCTTCAACTATCATACCCAAACAAGCAACCATTACCACTTTACCTTCCCCTTCAACCACCAAATAATCCACTTCCCCTTTGGAGACAATTATCAACGAAGAAGCTCACATGTCTACACCTCCCTTAGAGGAGTCACCAATGAAGACCTTACATCATTTAATTGATAAAAAGGATGAGGTTACCATCCCTCTATCTCAACCTATGGGCTTATCTTTCAAATTCACTATCCAGGGGACAAAACTAGTACATAAGCCATTCTCTAGGTTAGTATAGAAATTGGAATTTGTCTCCAACCCTGACATGGATCACACCACATTTTAGTAGTAATTGGGGCTCCCTTATTTTACCAAATAGGAACCTCCAATCTCATCTTTGATAGATCAACCCAACACTTCTACTACCCAACCCATTTCCTCAATGATCCAATACTACTAAATCCCAAAGAACTAAATCAATTTCTCCAATCAAGCCAACCAAATCAACCAAAAACCTTGGCACCTTCCTTATATAGATCCTTAGTCACCCATCTATGAGAATGGAACTTACCTCACCAAACCCAACAACCAATGACAAAACCAAATTGATCAAGGAATTAAAGATAACAAAAGGCTACAAAGCCAAAATTTTGCCTCCTTCAACCTTGCCTTCTATTTTAGGGCCTTATCCCTCTACTTTTACTAGAAAACTAATTTTCTCAACCAAAATCCCACCATCAATTTTTGTTATACCTTCATAATTACCTTCTAACACTCTTATCTTCACCGTACTAGTAATAACCAATTTACCTACATTGAAACCTCCTACCTCTACTCTATCAACCTCTACCTTAACAAAACCAAAACCACTAATCAAAATTACCACCTTACCCAAACCTTCCATCACCAAAACCATGCCCAAAAGGACCTCCACCTTAACAACCAAGACCAATACCCCTAAACCTTCTCCACCTTTAGCTGAATCCTACTCTACCATTTTTCAAAGGTTATTGCTCACTTCTTGCTTGACCTTACCTCTCATCAGGCCATTTGACCCTTTGAGTTCAAAACCCACCTAATATAATGACTACCAAGTGTGCTCTTATCATAAGACAACATACCATGACATGGAAAATTGTAGATCTCTCCAAACCATTATCCATCATCTCTATGATGAGGATGATCTATTAACAAATGAACCTCCCACATACCCACTACCAATCTAACAATCAACAACCACTACCCAACACCTACCTATTCCTCCACTCTCACTTCAGAGTGATAAGGAACCAAAATAATCTCCTACCCCAATTCCTTCATCTATCCATACCATCCACTTGGTCACAAGATTACAATAGAAGGATAAGGGGAAGGAAAAAGTGTCTATTCCATAGACATACCCATCTTCCACTTCCCAACCAAACCAAAATAAAACACCTTTACCTTCAATAAAACCCAATATATCTATCTTAGGTGCCTCCCAATCCAACCCCCCTGAATCCATTAGGAGAGTGGTGCTTAAAAAACTCCACCAAACCCTAGCAAAGATGAGCTTATATGAGTTGATTACTAATACACCTCATCATCACCAAGTAATGATAGAGGCATTATAGTCATTAGAGGTCCAACATGAAGACCCTCAACCTCTAGTAGCCTTTGTTGGTACTCTCAAAATTTCCAACCTTGTTACCTTCAAGGATTCAAAAATCCATTTTATCCATCCTAATGATCCAAAACCCCCTCTCTTTATTACTACTTACATTAGCAAAACCCACATCAAATGGGCCATGATTGATGGGGGATCTAGTATTAATATCATCTCCTCCCATGCCTATAACCAAATCAACCTACTATATAATGTCATGTGCAAAACCTCAGCCATCCTCTACTCTTTCAATGACACTATGACCACTACCCTAGGAATTATTGTCCTTCATATCAATGTAAGATCACAAATGCTCCCTGAATTCTTCTATGTAGTGGAAGGTGAATTCCAATACAATGTTTTGTTAGGATGACCTTGGATTTGCTTCATGGGTTTCATCCCCTCTACCCTTCATCATTTTATTAAATTTATGCATGAAGGCTAGATCATCACCATCCAAGCTGACCCAAGTCCCTTCTCAAAATGCAGCATGACCTATCAACCCAATGCCATCCTCTTACCCCCATCTAACACACCCTCCTTAACCAAAGACAAGACACCCACCATGAAAGTTGATGTCGTATACTCTTCTACCAATGAGGCATCAACTAGCTCATCCATCCACTTCAATCAAATCACCACCTCAGACCACTTGGACTCCACATTCCAATGTCTTTCACTCGGGGAATATCACCTCCTCACGCTTGAAGCTTTCCCTACTTCCCAAGAGTATAGAAAACTTGACCACCAACCCAGGTATGACCCTAATTTCAGAACCATTTTTCCCTTTGGACCTTCCCACTACCAAACCCATTTCATCTATCAAGGACTCAAAAAACCCCTTGATGCTTACACAACCTCTCTTTCACCCTGACCATTTACCACCAATTTCTCCTACCTAGATAAACCAAGCTTCACTAAGACATAACTCCTTATGTGTGATTGGAAAGGATTGGGTTTGGGATATAGATGAGCATGACCCACACATGTTTATTTCTATTGAGACCAAAAAGCCTTATGAGAAACATGGCCTCAATTTCATTCTACCCACCAAAAAGCAAACCAAACCACCTACCACCATCATGGTTGAGGAAGACACCCCTTCCTCACTAACCTCTCATCCACCTATGTGTGAGGATGATGACATAATCCCACCTAACTTTTTTTTCATCAACATGATCAACCTCAGATCCTTGACTTATCAAAATGAGGGGCAATCATGACCATCCTTTTGATCCATCATGAGATGATAGGAGATGAATCTCCTACCATTAATATTGTTTAGTTTTAGGATGATGATTCTATCCTCACCTATCTTGGTTCACCAAAATATTCCATTCACAAATCTCTTCCTCCTAAGACTTTGACCATGTTGTATGAATCCACCATGGATAGCAACTTGGGCACTCCAGATAACCTGCATATTATCAAACTTGGCCAATCATTTCATGTTGAGGAACTCTGGGACTTTGCCTCCTTCCTTTAAGACCACAACATATCATTTAATTGGTTTTATAGTAACATGCCTAAAATTAGAACCCCTACAGGTGCTACACCTTTCTCTCTTGTGTTTGGAACAGAGGCCATCTTGCCTCTTGAAGTCTAAATTATTTCTCTTCACATATATTTTCAAGATCTCATTTCTGAGGATGATTATCATCAACACCACTTAGCCCCACTTAAGCTACTTAATGAGCATCGATTAACATCCCTTACTCATCTTTATGTCTATCAACAGTGTGTCAAATGTGCCTATAAAAAACATCTTAGAGTGTGATAATTCAACATCAAAGACCTTGTCCTAAAGGAAAATCAACATGTCACCACTATGAAAAAAAGCAAGCAGGGTAAGTTTTCTTTCAATTATCTTGGACCTTATATTATAACCCACAAGTATGGATCATGAGCTTACTGGTTGTCCTCTCTTAAAGGCAACCCAAAACCTAATCCCTTCAATGCTTCACATCTGCATCCATTCTTTTGTTAAGAAGGATCAAGTTCACATTTTATTTTAACTTAAGTTCATCCCTTTATTTCAACCACATTCATCTCGCTATTTTAGGGGCAACTTATTAAAATTGAATCATGTGATTACCCATCAAATTCATAGCCTAATATTAAATAATGGGTACCATAGCTCTACCCATGGAATGATTCTCATGGTAATTTCTTCCCCTTTCCCAAGATGGATTCCCATGATCATTGTCACCTAAAAACCTCTATACACCCCATCACCCTTCTTGTGCTTTTAGTTTTGCCTTCATAAATGTGAACCCTTAATCTAGCCTAAGCAAGTCTATGTCAATAAAAAATCAAATAAGAAAACATCAAAATCCCTACCGATAGCAATCATGGGTCATTCCTATCATTCACAGACTGCTCCCTTGAAGGACAACTATTGAAAACATATTTGAAATTTCCAAATGTAAGGTGGACTACTCCCTTGAAGGATAACTATCAAAATCATTGAATAAAGCATACAAACTTAGACCACTCCCTTGAAGGATGGTTGAGTAAAGCATTTGTCAAAAATAAACAATTTCTTGGAAGCTTCCCACAATGATCAGTTTCCACAACCCCCAAGCAACAAAATCAATAGACCCATTATCAAGAAATAACAAAATCAATATAATTTTGAAAGTCGCAATTGTCTCTCATAAGCAAAATAATTTGAAAATCCATAATTAGCCTTCATAAGTATATTTCTTGCATCAATCAGTCTACATGTTGTCTGACATAGACTTGTTTATACTAATTCTTTAGACACTTACAAAAGAGTCATACTAGTCTCACACAAATATTCCATTTTCATCCATCTCCCCTTTATACCCTATATGTAATGGATTTTGATCTTACTAGACATTATGTGGTAAATACACCTTTTTAACCAGTTAATAAATGCTAAATATGAAGCATTCAAAGAGCTTATGTTCATTAAGCCAATCCAAATTCAATTTTATTTTTAGTCCTTAGCATACAAGAAACATTGTACCCTCTTCTTATCCTATCGTGAATAGATGATATTTTCACTATGGCATTTGTCTCTTGATTATATTCTTTGTCTTACCATCTAGTGTTTTTAGTTAACTTACCTCATGTAATTTACCCTAAGTAGGATAAATACAACCATAATCATCTTGTGCATATGCACATGTGTCATAATCAAACCCATAACCATAATCATAACCATAACAAACATAACAACACCATATCATCCATGATCAACAAAGCAATCAACCATTTTCCATCACATGTCTAAATCTAGATAATGAAGCATATACTCATTAAAAAATTTCATAGCATAAGCATAACCATAAATAAAATCCATCTCATGACTAAATAGGTGAGTCTACATCAGTGTCTAACATCCATAATATAATCATAATTCATAATCAATATAAAAATCACATCATAAAAATTAACATCAAAGCAAACCATAGACCATGAGTGTGAGAAATAAATAAAGACCATATATATAACTCATAAGTGACATAAACATCATAATGTGTACAAACATATGTACATGTATCTCTCTCAAAATGTACATCTCGCCTCACTAGCTCGCAGGCCAATATCAAAATGATATACAACAAAATATCATAAATTAGATCATAATTATGCCCCTAGGGTACTGCCACTATGTCCTGGTGCTTGTCCTCCTAAAGTACTAGCTTGAGCACCTACAAATTTGGCTCACTGACTTGGTGCAGTTACACCTGCACCTCCAACCATACCTTATCTATACTCAACCCATCAGGGCTCATCTAGCAAATATGTGAAGACTATGGCCTCATAATATCATAGCTCCTTAATGGTAGCTACATACCTCTACATGGAAATCATTCCCTATGGTACTATGGATGTTGGTGTTGCTCCTCTAACCTATCTCAAAGAGTCCCTCTCCTAGGTAACCAAGACTAAATGAGACCTATACTAGTCCCTATCACTTGTAATAGTGCCTAATTGACCTTGTAATGCATCCAATTGACCCTATAGTGATGTAACTTGTGACTATACCATAACTGACATTACTTGTACCTATGCAGTAGGGCTAGACCCCTGAACTTGTGCTTGTGCTTGCTAACCTCTGCTAGTTAGGTCAATGCTCATTGGCCACTTGCCATCATCATCACCACTAAGGTATATGACTACATATAATGCTTGATAGCATCCTATGTAACCATCTACAAACCCTACATCAACTATCATTGACTACATACGTAGCTCCTCATGATCAAGTAGTATCCACACTACATGTGGCTTAAGCAATAAGATCTCAACATCCTCATGCCTATACCTAGAAAATGGACCTAGAATACCCTGTACGAGGTTAAACTAATTTTTAACCCTATTAAATAGGATGAGCTCTACCTCCCCATCCTACCTATCAAGGATCCACCTATAACTCTATAAGAAGAATGCCTATCTCCTATACCTAGCCCACTCTAGAAACCCAACATATGGTCTCTAGATAATGTCTCTAATGACTAAGCCCTCTAAGGCACCCTTGAACCAATCAATGTCATGAGATCCTCCCCTACACCTAAAACCTTAAAGTCACCTCTCCACCACATAAAACTAACTGGTAAATCTATTTGAGTGTATCTCATCCACAACAACCCCACTGGCCTCAACACTCAGATGTACTCATAATCATAATAGTGTAGAACAAGATCCACACTAATTTTGTACCTATAATAAATTCTAAATCCACATATCTCCTTGTATATTTACACCAGTAAAACTAACACCCATTTGAACACTATCTACCCTAGAAACAACTCAACTAATACCCTTAGCAGGAAGTATGGGAATCTTCCACTACTCAAGTTGAGAAGGGTAAAGCAAGACATGACCATCATCATCATAGTCATAAGACTCCTCTCACCTATCACCCTATGATAAAGTGAAGTATAACTAAAACCCCCAGCATGCCATCTAACATGATCATGATCATCTCTATATAATAGTTCCAGATGCTTATCACACTCCTCTCACTCTATGTGGTATATCAAATCACCCTGTAGGGGTAATTGAGTGATCCAATATACATCCTCTAGTAATATTTTCATGTCACTAGTGGGAAGTAAGAATGTGTCCATGGCCAGATCCCATCTCCCAATGAGGTCCATAATCATAGATGTGGGGCACATGTTAGTAGTGCCTCATTGTTCCCAACTTGACCTCTTTCATATGGGCCCAATCAGCTAGGGTCATCCCTTAGTGAACCTCTATCAGGATGTGTGGTACCCAATCATGCATTTGTATCTAATCTTTTGCCTACATGCAATAAATAAAAATAATATTAGTCACTTATAATATTTTTCCTACCCATTTTACCCATTTAAACAATACTCACACTAACTTTTACCTTACTCATCCACCTTAAAATTTCCAAACCTACCATTTATCTCATAGGATCACCCTACACCAAGTAAAGGACATCTCCTATGCCTTAAAACACTTTAAGCAAGTTTTGAAAGCCTATTTTATACTAGGCAATGATCGATGGTCATTATGACCACTAACAATCAGGTCACCCTTTAGTCGATGGTTGTCAACTGTGTACGGTCTAAATGACCGTCGACAGTCACTATGTGTGACCACAAAAAAATCCCCCAAAACCCTAACCCACCCAAAATAAGTTATAAACTACCCCTTTTTTATACCAAATCGTACCAATCCTACCCCTAACTAGCCTACCTTTGGACTTTACCTACCCAATTTTACCAAATTCAACCCTACCCAGGACATTAACAAATAAAATCCAAGTTTACCCCTAGTAATCAAATAACTACTTACAAAACCAAATGCAATGTTAATCCCAAAACTACCCTATCAATTTAAGGATGTACCCTACCTCATTCCTCGATCATCATCAAGGAAAAATCTTGGGACCCCTTACTCAACCATGTCTATGTCTACACTGGATCCTAGCTTGATCATTCTCGATCAACGTCATCCACCTCAGTGATCAATCATCCACCTCAGTAATCACCATCTACAAACTTTGCCCAATACGCTAAAACCCAAATCCCTAAATTCATCTAAAGCATAAACACAAATGATTCCAAATCATTCTCTTTTTACTTTTTAACCATGATGCTTTTAGGGTTTGACCCTGACCATCAATAGTGAGGGTGACTATTGAAAGTCACCTTTATCCCTTTGAACCATCGACAATCAGGTTATGGATCTTTTTACTTTTGCCTCTAGCAAACACACTTTGAAACATAACCCACTTCAAACACTGACCCATGGAGACTACCTTCTCCACCCACCTCAAACACCTCATCATCTTACCATTTCTACATTTTAGCCTAACTAACACACATTTTGTGATGACTTTTGCCTGGTCCCTTTGATCACAGTGATAATATTGCCATGTTGATTACCATTTTGAACTTACACCACCTTGTTCTTACCTGACCCCATTGTGTCTTCTTAAGAGCACTTCCTACCTTAGATACTCATGAAATTTGACTAGTTTATGTTTTTACTAGGAGCACTTCCTAAATTGGATACCCATTGAAACACATACATCTCTTTAGAGACTTACGTTTATAAGTGTACCCAGCTACCACACCTACATGCGATTATGTGGTCCACTTGTCACTTGTCTTTCTAGTGATAACCTTTTTTTACCTACTATGGCAACCTAGTCTATGCATGATCTTAACTATTGTACATTTTTGTCTCACTTTGTATGCTTGTTTGAGCTTTAGTGCCTAACCTATCACCCACCTTCATGACATCTACCTTCATCATCACTTTTTCACCTTATCAAACCCGTACCCAATTCTATTTTATCTCATCACCTCTCAGCTTGAGCGGGAACACCTCCTCCTATACTCAAGGCAACCAGACCTGTGATCAATAATCAATTTTTATTTTGCAATTTTTTGATTCAAAGCTGCATAACAAAAAGGGGCAAAATGTAGACACCAAAAATCTGCACTCCAAAATTTTTAATGTTAAAATTCCCTTGGACCACCTTAAGACCCCCTTGAGACCAATTTAACCTTTCAACTACAAACCAAACCTAACCCAAGTTAGTTTTCCCAACTAAATTAACCTACCCTTTTACCCACTCTTTACCTTAGCTCTCGACCATTGATGGTCAGGATGACTACCGATGGTCACCCTGATTGTCGATGGTCAGGTTATACCTCCTTAACTAGAAACATGCAAACTACCCACCTTGATTTTCTAAAGATAAATCATCTAAATCCACATGCAAGACATTACATGAGTGAGTTAAAATTAGAAGGCCCAGTTAAAATCTTGTTACAACTCTGTTGCCTTACCTATAAGAAGAGAGGAGTAGGGAGGTGAAAATTATTTGCAATTGTTATCAAGATCTTATGCATCCAAAGTCTTCTTTTTTGTAGGTCAATCATCATAAATGATACAAACATCATTTTAGAGAGACAAATTACCATCACCACTCCACCAAAGCATCAAGTATCATTAATCTATCAAAATCATGCTAGAACCCACCAACAGGTTATCCACCTTAACCAATCACTTGATTAGCCTTCTATGAGATAAGTATTTGCTTTATGACATTTATTTATTTTATTTGTATTTTACTCTCAGCCCAACACCAACCCATCTCTAAAAATTTAACTCTGTGATCCTCTTAACCAGCCATTTATTACCTATAAACTACACATAGTAACCATCAATGGTTGTTTCAACCGTTGATGGTTTGTCCAACCACCGATGATTACTTTGACCGTTGATGGTCATTTCGACCACTAATGGTTACCTCAAATATCAGTGGTTACTATGGTGGGAAATTTTAGTAAGTTATTTCCACCTACCTACCCTTAATGAAATCTAATTTTCTATGCCCCTACCTATTCACAGACCTCTATCTAATTTTATGAAATAGACCCAAGCCATTTAACATTAGTATTGACTTACTTATCACTATATTAGTCATTTATAGTGTATTTCTTTAGCAAGCATCTCTTGTGTTCAATTTTAGTACCTTTTGATTATTTATGCAATTAATTTATATTCTATTTTATAAACTTAATTGTTTAAAACATGTGGATTGACATCCACTGAGGAAGCTCACACTTTTGGGATCTAGCTAATGCTAGGCAGTCCACTCAGCTATCTATCTAACCAACCATTTTATTTAGTGTTGTCTTATTTACAGGTCATCCTCCCAACCCAAAGATGAGATATTCATAATCTCATAATTCAATGTGCACATAATCAAATAGGGTTTTCAACCATACTTATATTTATTTTCTTCTTCTTTTATTTTTGAAACATAAGCTAAAATTCACTAAAATAGGCCTAATTTTGCCTAGTTATAACTCAGTTGACCAAATACATATGAAATGAGCCTTTACAATACTAAAAATTATGAAATCCTCTTTGATATATTAGTTCATTTCAAAGCATCAAGTTTCACATATTTATAATGATGGAAACTCTCCAATTTGACTAAACCCTAGTTTACAGTTTCTTGGCTTGTATACAGACCCAAGACAATAGAATTGTCTTGAAAATGTTTGAAATAATTTCATACCACTATGAATGCTTTGTAGGATATATCTTACCCTAATGAAACTCCTCTAACCTTTGAAAACCAAAATCCAATCCTATGTTCAGATGTTCTAACTCAATTTCCCTTGGACTATGCAGATTATAAGGGTTTCCTACAAGATTATGTCCATGTTAGACAACCAACAACAATGTTTCAACCAAAGAGAGATTATAAACCACTTAAAACCTCCAAAGTGAACTTAATAACACATTTTATAAGCCAAGAACTCACTGTTCATATGGATTCTCTCAAAGATCAGTCCTTGTAATGATGAAATAATAATGCAAGTATAGAAACAGGGCCTGCTTATTGTCAACTTCCATTCTGGGGTCTCTTTCTTTCAAGAATTATCATTAATATCTTATTTCCTAGTTATTAAAATCAAGAAATTTCTATCATAATGATCTTATCTCTCTTTCAATGTATATCCATTCCAACATATACCAAAATAGGGGTTATGGACTGTGTAACAGAGTTGATCATTTTATGAACTATGAATATAATTTCACTACCTCTCTTATATTCAAATAACAAATCTTCCCCTTTATAGGAACCACACATTCATCTCTCAATCATCATCTCATCACATAGTTGATTTATGTCTTAAAGCTAAAGGATTACCTCATTCTATGATGGAGACAATAGTCTACATGGCCTTAAGGATTCAATGGTCCATTTTACTCTTAGTCTCACCTTGTTATTTATATTATCACAACTCTTATAAGGTTTGTAATTTCTCAACCTATAAAATGATGTTTTCCACACTAAAAGCCAACTCTGATCTATAACCAAACATTCCAATATCTTCCTTTTATAACTGTAACCTACAACCTTTATTGGTTGTCTCCACCCATCATTCAACAACCTGCAAGTCTACATAAATATGAAAAAATACATGGCTTCAAGGGTAATATACATGATTCTCAACAACTCAATATGGTTCAATAAAATCAACTTACATGGATAAATTCTTTCTTTATTCATTACATCAACTAACATTATTAAAAAAATATCAACTAACATCAACATCAACTTACATCAAATGATTTGGAAATCAAAAAAATTACATCATATACACATTTACACATATGCATAGGTCACTTTTATGGACAATAAACCTTGGAAATTGTACCAAGGTGCTAAATGTCTTGTAAATGACTATTGATAGGTAGTTTAGGTAGTTACATTTATTTCAAAAATAGTTAAATTTTGGTTTTGTGATCAATTTTTCATGTGTACTAAAAAAAAGAAGGGCTCAAGACCCAAAAAAATATGAATGGTGAATTCAAGTTTTAACAACATGTCTACAACCTTATTTTCTATGCATATAAATGAAGAGTGACTGCATATTGTTTGCTCAAGGGGATAAGATTCATAGTGTATTATTTTCTAAAATTTAGTTTGAATTTGGTGAGTCCTTTTTTATGTTATTAAACATATTTGAGGCCATTCATATTTTTACTTTTTATGTTAATTAATTTGAGGATGACACAATCCTTTTAGAAAGAGCATACTCAGGCTATGAGTATATAAATTGTAGTAGAAGAGGTTAACTTAGATATCAAAGGAGTTGGGATTTTTTTTTAAAGATGTCACAAAGTGTCTTTGGACCTATCAAATTTAGACAAAGTTGGTAAATCCCTTCAGTGATCTAAAAATTGAAGATAATACTTACAAACCTATAATTGGTCATTGTGCAAATAGAAGAGTCTAGGAAGTTATCAAGAGGAGTATAGGAGAATTCTAGTGAAGATTAAGTGTTTGGAAAAGCTGTTTGATATTGGAACTGAGCATGGAGATCCATTATAGGATTAAGAAACCAATGGTATTCAAAAAGCCATGAATAAAAACATGCTAGAAGTCACTTGTAGATTTAGTAAATGGAGATTGTGTACACATAAGAGGTAATAATGTGGATAGTGTAGTGGAAATTGAGATTAAGAAATGGAATCCAATGTTTAGAAAGGTATATGTATTTTCTTCAAAGGATTTTAAATGTTTGAAAATGTTTATAAACATTTGTGTGAAATCAGAACTTGAGACAGAGCCTAGAAACCCTATTTATAGAGTTTGAATGTACAGTGAGGCAAAGATATTGATAGAAAAGTTGAATGGAGGTTGAAGTGTGGAAATCTAATGGATTGAAGAGGTATCTGGTAACCATATAGAACTTATGAAACTTGAAAATCCTTTTGAAACCTTACATGCATAGAGTAAGAGTAATTTGAATACCCTTGGGTCCTAAAAACATATTCAAAGAGCATGTTTAGATACTTTGAACCTAAATATATGTTGAAGAACCATAAACCACATAGTGAGCAATGAATTATTGAAATTTTGAAAATAAATGCAATCGAGAACAAGGCAAAGTGTGACATAAGTAGCTTATTATTTGAATCAATCAACATCAAGAATAATAACTAGCATTAACATCAAGAAAAACAATAAATATGTAATACACAAATATGTACTTTCTTTAGCAATAAATTAAACTATTTATCAATATTAAAACATAATTTTATAAAACTATTATATTGACTTGTGGAACCATCACTTTTATTTGATGGATTGTAGTCACTATCACTTTCATCCTCTATAACATGTGTGTAAGAAAATAGTGTTTTCATTCTTGAAATGCTTCAGCCCAATTAGATGAGAGGAAAACTTGAATTATGGGAGATTGTGTATCTCTTTCACAATACTACTATGGCTACACTAGATAAATATTGGTGGCCTAAAAAAGGTTATTTAAAACACTATATAGTTCAAAATTCACTTTGAATGGTAGTTAGCACCAACGAATATATTTCATACTTGATCGATATGCACATAGACATCTAGATCATTAGACACCTTCACTAGAAAGAACTTATCTAAAACAGGCCTCAGAGATGTTAGACTGGCACCAGGAGAACCCCATGCTTTAGTAAAAATTACATCATCATGCATCCATTCATATGACCACTATATGTATAAATCATGATCGGGCATGTCTATGAATTCGATGTACTCATAGATCACCATCATAACGTGGTATGTAGGATATGCCATGTTGTAATGTAGGAGAAAATTCACCCATTGTAGTCCATCATGCTACCTAAAATTTTATGTAGTTTCAATCCTCCTCCAATTAATGTAATTAACCACCACACACAAGATTTCATGTAATGTTTGTCATTCCACATTGAACTCCTCAAGTAAATTTAATTTCTTCCATATGAATTTATGGAATTCCTCTTATGTTTCTATAACACTCCCCATGTAGTATTAATGCCACCTACCACATAATTATAAAAATTAATTAGTAATAATTTAAAAAAATTATTCACAAACTTTAGTTAATCATTCTGCTTAACTATTGAATAAAGAAATTTGTATGAGTTTTGTTACCCACTTCTTTATTTAATATTACTTCAGATTGATTATAAATTGTATTAAGGGATCCATGAATCCATATGCAAGTTTATAATGTGTTTGTTACATGTTTGAGTGCAAATAATATAGGTTTCATAGTGATAAAGAGAGGGGAGAGAGATCTCCAAGAATGGAGAAGAAAGAAAGTTTGAGAATATGAATGAAAAGAAAACTCCTCAAGAAGGACATCAAGTCCAAGATAGGACTATATTATAATAGAGAATCATGTTATGAATATATAAATATGTCTTGATATATGATTTCTTCTTTCAATGTATATGATTGAACTAGTTTATTATTACTTTGAATTAGCCCTTGAGGCCATGACCATATTCATGTTTGTGTGTAATCTACAGGTTAAGAAGGACTACTGAGTATAGTCAAGAAAGCATGATTTGATTGAACCATTTTTTGAGAGTGAGTAAATCCTTTGTGGTATATGATATTTGAAGGTTTCAAGAGACTTATAGGTATTTTAAGTTATTGGTGAATGTTTCAAATAAATAAACTTAGAGAGAGGAGTCTATTATTACACCCATGTTCATAGTATTGATCATCCAAGGTATGCAAGCATAAGTTATTCTAGTGAGGTAAGTATGCTTGTAATGGAGATGAAACATGGTGATATTCAATAGTGTGTATATGGTTGATATCAAGCATGTGTTTCTCAGATCCCTGATAGAAGGTTCAAATTGTGTTACACAGTCATCACCTTGTTCACAATAAAATAAACTTTGAACATATTGTATGAACCTTGTTTGGAAGGGATTGAAAGGATAATTTGTTTGGAAGAGGGAAGAGAGGGTGATTTAATAGAGTATTTAATGTTTTTATACAATGAAAAAGAGTTTATAAGAGTCCATGAGAAGGGTGTGTTTGAATATAAATAAGTGACAAGTATATACAACTATGTATGCCCTATTTTGGGTTATACATCCCACCCAAGAAGTGTTTGAATCATAAAGAGAGGTATGAATAAGTGTTGAGGAGTTTTAATATTTTTTTCTAAAGATGAATAATTAATTATATAACCCTTTATATACCTTGAAATGATTCTAAGTGTGAACTGTCGGTCTAAACCTACACATAGTCAAAGAAAATGTGTATAAGACCTCTTGAGCCTATGTAGGGCATGAAAACCCTAGGATTAGGGTTTGGGGTTTATAATCAGTTTCAACCATCCAAACTTGATGAAATTTTGTAATATTACTATATTAAAGGTAATATAAGTATTTAACCTAGTTTAAAACTTGTATAGTTTCCATAAGTATGGATTTTGAGGACTGTGTTGTGTTGAGGGCTTATAAGACCTAATGGAGTAAGGATAGTGAAGGAAAAGTAAATTTATCTAAAGGAGTAGGGTAAGAAATTATTTATTAATCTAGGGGATCCAAAATTGTATCCATAAATGTCAATATTTTGAATTGGTTGTATGTACATTGCCCAAACATAGGATATTTGTCAATTTTGAGGGATAGTTGAGGGGTGTCTTAAAGAAGGAAGTATATTATGTCTTGGGAATTGTGTCAAGAAAGATAAGTATAAGTTTTATGGACCAAAAGGGTCCTTAAAAAGGTTATAAATTATTTGATAAGGTCTTATATATACTCCTAACAAGGATAAATGTCCAAAAAAAGGCTATAAGCCTTGTGAAGACAAAATAAGGATTGTGTGTAGAATACAAAGGTAAAGAGTGATCCAAAACCTGAAAGGGGTATATATAGGTATATTATGATACTTAAAGACCATCTATCCTTTAATAATGTTTATTTGGAACCTAAGTCTAATTTTTGTCCTTAAGACCTAATAAGGTTGCCTAAGAAGGAACTAGTGTGTGAGTTCTAACCAATGAAAGTTGAAGGACTAAAAATGATCTGAAATAGTTTTTGTGATCTCACATGTAAGGATAATCCAATATAAAGAAATGTTTCTAAGATAAAACAAAAAATATATGAAATGGTATTGATTTTAATATATAGATGGGACTTTGTAACTCAAACTAAGCATGGAATGTGAACTTTTGCAAAATCAAAGCAAGTTGATGATGGTTTTGTAACTTCTCCCCATGCCTCTACATCAATTTTCCTCAACATAGTAATAATGGACTTGTTGTTCCTTCTAGTCACATATGAATGGAACTAAGTATTAACATTGTAAGTGAGTTAGGAAAGGAAAAGTACCCTCTAACCTAATTGAAACTCAGCAGTAAGAGTTAACTCTATCCTTATACCATGTTTCACTTATGATAGTCAATTTGAAAGTGGAAGGTTGTTTCTCACAGAGTGGTGTATGGTTTAGATGAAAGGAATGATGTATAGACTAAGAGTGGTCAGTGAAGGAGTATATTATCTATTGTTTATACAAAAGGTAATGACAAAGTGATAATATACAACCATCTTGAAAAAAGGAACCCTATCTACACATACTAGCATCACGTTTCTTATTTCAAGACAAAATGAATACATGAGTGTGAGAAGGGATAAATACATTGAAATTTTTGTGTCTTATCAATATTTAGAAGAGATTAGGATCCTAAGAGTAACTTTAGGAAAGTTCTCATAACCTCATGAATGCATATTGGATTCTTTTAAACATTTGACATAGTCATACCCAGCCTTACCCTATTTACACAGTTTACCTTTGATGGATTTTTTTGTATGGTTGTTAACCCCATAAATGAAAATAAGTGTTAATGGTGATGTTCCTTATTCAATAAAAATGGATTGTTCTTTATATATATATGTATATTATTTAGTGATCCTTCAAGGCAATATATGTGTTATTGGATTTTATGTACATTTATAGGGTTGGTAGGATTGTGATTATAGTCAAGAAAGAAAGCTTTGGAAAAACTATTTTAAGTGAAATAAATAACTAAGATTCATTGTGAAGATCATTTAGATCCCTGATTAATTGATTAAGATGATTCCAAATGCAAGAAACTTGTGATAAAGGAAACTTAGGTAAATAGGTTTAGATGTTAATGAAAATATACTTGGGTAAATGGAATCCCTATTGAAGTGGTAGTATGACAAATTTTAGAGGTTATTAAAATGCATATCCTATTTAGAATCAAAGGACCTTGATCATAGTCCTAGATAAGGGAGAAGCATTTCAGCATGGAGAATAGCATTAGAGGAAAGAATGAGCACTATCATAATGAACCTTTGTTATACTGGAATATAGAATAATGTATAGTAAATAATTAAAATAATAGAGGATATTATTTGAACATAATTATGTTACAACACCTATAACAGGGTGTATTCTATCTTGAAGACACAATCCCATTATGAGGAAGATAAAGCTTCAATTCTTGTCTTGGCCAGGTGAACATTGAATGGATAGTTTTAAGAGATGAATCCAATCACAAATGAGATTATGAATCCATTGGATGCATTATAAGAGGTTTTAAAGGAATCAAATGATCTATTTAGTATTTATAGACCTGTAGGTCATAATGTTATGCACAGTCAATAGACAAACAAGGTGTAAGGGATTATTGGAAGTGAATGAGTCACATAGATGGTGATTTCTAAGATATATAAAGGTGGGTGAACATTATGTTATAACATAAGTAGGGTTTATAATAAATTTTAATGATATTTTAATGTGGAAACCCTATCATAACATTGTGTACTCTATTTTACATAGACAATCACTTGAGTTTCTATAGTTTCATGTAATAAATGGATTAAAAAAATGAATATAGCCTATTGAGTAAGGTGAAGGGGATGGAAATAGATCTAAGGAATTATATTTTATCCTTAGAAGTGTTATATAACTTAATATATTGAATTTTTTATACCCTTAGCCTGTATAGTGAGATTGAAAACCCTAGATTAGGGTTTAGCCATTAAAGAGTTTTAACCATTAGAAAAAGGTAAAAATTTGTAGTTTGGATATATTAAATATGATTAAGATAATTCAAGTGTTTTTGAGTTGAAAGGGGTACGAATTTTATGGATTCTAGCAATGAGTCAAGGGAAAAGGGCGAATTAGGCCTAAAAAAGATATTTTCTAAAGGAAGTGCTAGCTAGAGAAGGAACTAGGTCATGAAACCTTATACACACCTTAAAGGGGATACATGGAGCCTGTAAGAGTGATTACATATTTTTAAAAGTTCTTAGATATGATTATTTAAGTATAAACCTTAGGAAAAGGACTACAAGCCTTTTAAGGCCATAGGGAGCTTGGATAGTGGAAAAGGGTGAAGAAGTGGAGTGTCCCAAGCAAGGAGGTTTATCCTTAAAAAAAGGCTACAAACCTTGTGTAATATTTGTGAACTTGGGGTATAAAATGGAATGATGTGTTAGGATGGAAAACCTAAAAGGATTCAAGATAGGTTAAATAGGGTAATATGAGATCGTTCATGATAATAAGACACATTCCTAAGAGTTACCTCAAAGATTTATGTTTTAAACCTATGAGGTATGCATAATGGAGAGTTAGTAGAGAGAACTGAATGACAAGGATAAACCAGTGTTAAGAAGTGAATCAAGAGTGGATGCTAGTGACATGATAGATTCCTACTGAGTTAAATAAGTGTATCTAAAATGTATAAGGGATAGGTATATCAAGAAGAAAGACACTAACCTAAGAACCAAGGAAATATTATGAGAAGATAGAACCTTCATGGACAAACATAGCATTGAATGAGTTCTCAAATAAAAGTAGAAATAATTAAGGGAATATTTGATTATTTCTCCACTTTCCTCTGCATCACTAGTAGGAACATGATTGGATAGTTCCCTCTCAAGGTAAGTCATGGCATAATTAATTAAATTCCATTTTAGGTGACTCATAAGAACATGATTGATTTGATCTTGGTGAAGGTACCTTATGGAAGAAGTGATTGATTGGATCCCATTCTAGGTAATTCGATGGAAAATGTATGGATTGCAAACCTTCTATGGAACAATGTGTGATATGGCTTAGATGTATGTTATATTACACATGCTATACTCAAATTACTAGTTCCTTAAAACACTAAATGTACATATATTGGTGTCAGTCTTCCTTTTCCCTACACCTATTAGGTTTTGATTACCTTGTTGTGTGATCTATGTGAAAGTATAAATGAGCACAAAATTATTGTCTTATATTTTGTCATCCTGAGTAGTTATCTTGGTGGAATAATCCATAATAAAAGAGAATTTTCACAGTGAAGGATTAGATGCAGAAACCTTCCAAATCCCTTCAAAATGACCAACACAGTGCCAAAAGTCTATTAAAGAAAATTCAATGAAGAGTAGTGTGTGTTAAGAGAAAAGGTGATTCACCTCTCCATAATCAATGAGTGGTTTATTTACTTTTTTATATATTTTTCACTTTTTTATTAAACCTTTGTAGGATACAATTCAAATTTTGTAATATCCATATCCAATAAATTTTCCCACCTTACCTTGGCCATATCCAATTATTGTTACATATCTAAGGTGAATTTGGGTTATATCCAACATGGGAAAATGTGATGAAGGGAGCAAGTGAGTATCTATTAACATAGTTTACATGCCCTAGAGGACTTTACTTGACTCAATCATTGATTCTACTATATGGGCATGAGGTTAAATTGATGATCCTAAAATACATTTTTGTTTGATTATTGTAAGTGATTTATGATTTTTAGATATTATTATGAGACACATATTTTGTTTCATTTGTATGGACACTCTCATAATGGTAACGGTTATGTTACCACAAGAGTGGTTGGCGATGATATACATTATATTATTGTTTTAGGCATTGCTTAAATTCTTTCGTGATCCTCCAATGGGTAATATTTTCTTTCATTTGATCATCTTATTTCATCATAGTCCCCTAAGGGGTACTCTCTTTGCATTTACATGGTAAAACGAGGGAATCACAAAGAGCTTGGCTAAAAAAATATTCTAAGGTATAAATGATGACCACCATCATAAAAGTAATATAATTAAAGATGACCATCATCACAAAAGTAGTCAAAAGGTAGTTGATTTAAAAAGTAGTTGTAAAATGAGGACTAAAGAGACTCTTCTAAGCATGAACAAGGTACTAAAGCTACTAACCAATCAAATGAACCTCATAACTATTGCTTCTTTGTTTATATAATTTTATTAACATTATTTTTTTGTATAATATTTATAAATTCAATTTATGTTTAAAATAGTGACTAGCTCTATCACATTCCTCAAGGTAGGGTTCAAATATTGTTAAAAAAATCCTTTAAGAGATAGTGCATTTATGTAATATGATACAACATGTGGGCAGACTAAGAGAACTATTCACCTGAAAAAAAGGTTTTTATTTTTTTTTTACATGCATTTATTGTTGTTACATGAATTTACTATTATTGTGCTATCACTAAAAACTACAAAGGGTTGCAATCAAGATGCATTATCTTTATTATGTACACCCCTATCTCACTTCACTACCCTGTTAAGCTTGTCATCCCATACTTATCATTTTAGATTGCTATGAGGTGGGGTTGTAAAAAGTGTGATCTCCTATGACATGCTCTGATATCTATGTCTATTCATATTTTCTATGAAGTCTCTTTGTCTATAAGTGGAAGTTTCATACCCATCCTATACTTTTTGGAATGGATGAGTCATTAGGTGTTGTGCATTTGATATTGCCCTATTTTTCACCTTATTATAAACCTATGCCATACAATTTTTAAATAATTCCATAGTTTATATGCTTCTATCCACTGCATAACATCTATCAAATATCTCATGTGCTTCACATATAAAGGCATCAACATCATCAACTCTAGAAGTATACGAGATCTATTCATAAAGTGAAAAGCATCCAGTTAGAAATGCCAAAAAATATGAAAAACATATGATTTCAAGTAGTTACTAGACTTACAATATTAGCTCCCCTTAATTGGTCTTTAGTGTCATCCACCAGACTTGATGCAACACCTTTTAGTTCACATCTTAATCCTTGCATATCCATATCTGATTCACTATGAGTTTTAGCGTGTAAACTTTTGACATCCATGCCTTCTCCCTCATTTTTAATTTGAACTCCATTGTCTTTGACCTAGGCAATGAAAACGTACTACATAAATTATAGTCACATTGAAGTTGTCAATGCATATAGTATGGGGGCAAACAAAACTTACATAGTACTCAACATTGATGTTATTGATGCTCTCATTAACACCATGTATTGTGGTTGAATCCTCTATAAGTACCTAAGTCATAATATTTCTCATCAGGTCCGCCTTGAGCACATGCTTGAAAGTATATCATTGGATTCAAAATGAGCAATTTCACATCGACATAAAAGGCACTACATTGAAGATGTGATAATGAAATGTCTCATCTTTCATACTTTACACCCATATCGTATGAGGGTCACTATTTTCAAAGGTAACATGATAATCTGGGATGTTCAAATCCCATACCCATGAAATATTTTCATGTCTTTCTACTTTAAAGTTCTTATGGAAGTCAGTGTCC
The DNA here is from genome assembly GCA_037957365.1 of Torreya grandis. Lineage (NCBI taxonomy): Eukaryota > Viridiplantae > Streptophyta > Pinopsida > Cupressales > Taxaceae > Torreya > Torreya grandis. The sequence continues at coordinate 1,895,688 of JARHVA010001971.1, read as the reverse complement.
TTGCATCACTATAACCACTAATAATATATGTAAATTGATGTTGTTAGTTGGTGAAATATCCAATCCACCCTATGATGTGAAAAATTCCTTACTATGCTTAGGAAATTAAATTTCAAATGGGAATGATAAGATTATATAGATGCATTGGTGCCTTGCCCAACATGTAGAAGTGTCTGATAACATCACAACCACATTCTAACCTTGTATGCCCAATGTTGTTCCTAGTATTCAACAAAAGTGGGTTGAGATGAGTGATATATTTCTATAAAATTTATAGACTAATTTATAGCCATGTCCTCATCAACACAAATATGAATTATAAACTCTAAGTCCTGAAACATTACACATCTGCATCATCATCTTTCACCTTTGCTATCAAATTCTTCAACCAAGCATGATGAACATGCCAAATACATAAGTAGACCTCACAGTCAAATGTCTCCCTAAATAACACAATAGTTTTGCATAAGTAAATGGAATAAGGTAGGGATGGTGTTTATGAACATACAAATATGAAGTCCATGATGCATGTTGAAATAACGATGATGTACCTAATAGATTTTATCTCCACACTGACATCATTGACCATGAAGGCACTGATTTCCCATTCAAGACCTTTCAAATGCACTCTTTGAATAAGAATTTGCATCCATTATCTTATGTCGATAGTACATGACTGAGACATAATGACCCATGTAATGGGTACACCTTCATGTTTGGAATAAAATGCCAATAATGTGTATAATTAGAACTATATAAGAAAAAAATAAAAACATTGGAACACATAGTATTATTATAAACATTAGAACAACTAATATTATCAACTACTCTTACAAACATTGACACAATACCTTCATTGAATTCATCCTAAATATTGCATCCATCGCCAATAAGCTATGCTTCCCAAATCTCAACAACCATTCTAGCTGTTATGGGATTTGGATGCCCAAGATGAAGGGTATTTCCCCATCCCCATGAAGCTCTCCCCCATTGTAACCCTAATATAAAAATCACTTGTCAAGATTCATCAGCACCCACTCTTGAATACTTGTTTCATCGTCAACATTGTAAATGTATTTTTCCTCCTTGATAAATCATTCTCTATTGTATATGTCATCCTTACTCAATAAATCATCCCATTATATTTCAACACTAAACAATACAAGTTTTTCATGTACCATCTCCCAGTGTTTATTAAGGTAGATAGCATCAATAGACATTCCCAACAATAGTAGCCTATGAACCCATTCATTAAGTTGGGGGCTGATGTGAGGAGAAAAAATATTTCTTACCCTTGAACTATTCATATTGTTGTCTATGGAAATATTTGTGATGACTATCCATGTGTTTTACTTTATTATATGTGAGAAACACATGATCAGGTCTACAAACCATGCATCATGTGCTAGATTATAATGACAACATCACCTTATATGCCTTCGACCCATATGACTACCCTTTCTAAACTTGGGTATTAAAGACTTGTCTTTCGGCATGGCATCAATTTTTTAAAATTCATTGGGGCCATATGAACACTAGTACCTACATGATTGTGGTGAAAAAATAAATAGTCATGCAAGATGAAAAAAATTATAGAAATGGAACATAATAGCATATGAATAGACACTAGCTTGCAATATATAGTGTGAGGTGACTCACATGACATATTCAAAGGTTGTGGTGATCTTGATATCCTTTCTAGTAAAATATAAATTTCTCTTGCAATGTAAAACATGAAAATTTTTAGGGAACAGTTCCCTTTTAAATTATCCTTTGATGAAGTCATCAATCTTGTCATGCTTAACCCATGTAACCCACAAGTCTTCCTCATTAACGTCAAGAAAATTAGCCCACTTGATATAACTACAATCAAATGGACCCTTGCCTAGCTTCTGTAATTCAAGTTGCATTATTTCTTCTGATCTTTTTGCCATATATTTTAGGCTACAAGAATAACTTCTCATTAAATGAATTAGAAATGGACTTCTCATATTGAGTGAACACAAGCTTCCATGTATTACAGAGGACTTTTTTTAATTGAATGCTATCTATCATATACTATACTATACAAAGGAATATGATTGAATAATGCATACAATACAAGTACAATTTGTTCCAAACAAAAATGTTCTAAGAATTTACAAAACCTCATTTAAATCAATATAAAAACCTTCATAAAACATATCAAAATAAATGCATCAAAATGTAGAAATGGAGAAAATAGTGCATGCACAAGGTAGTTGTGTTTATAGATGATCTTAAGTGGCATGCACTAACTATGTGCATATGGGTTGGGACCAAAAATGTGATTTTTATATGAGTCCCATAGCTTTAGGAAAGGGTTAAAAAAAGAAAAAATTCTAGGAAGCCCATAAAATGAAGACAAAATTTTAAAAATAGGGAATTTGTTACGAAGTCCATAGAATCAAGAGAGGGTAAAAAACAAAGTGAAATTACTAAGAATCCCATGTGATATTCTCTTTGTCCATCAAATAATAATTCAATGTATTGAATTAGAGGCATGGACATACTGGTATTTATGGACAATGTAGGGAAGAAAATTATAGTAGGTGACACAATAAAAAATTATATGACATGTGTGCATTACAAATTATATGATCCCATATGGGATGTAATTTATCCCATTCAATTTTAATGGTAGGTTGCCTTATCACCCACAGTAAGGTTAGGGCAAAAACCATATTGAGTTATTAGAGATTTAGTGTAGCAAAATATGCTGCCAATTTTATTTAAATGATTTCCTCATAGACCACCACTACCATAATTCCCACGAATCAGACCATAATTTTGGGCCCCTAAATTTAGGGAGGCCCATAAGAAGATAAAACACAATTATGAAACTAAATGATAGATTCTTCTTCATTACGTGTAAAAAATTATATAAAAGTCTATCATGATCAAAAAGCTTCTTCTTCATTACATGTAAAACATTATATAAAAATCTATCATGATCAAAAAGCTTCTTCTTCATTACATGTACAAAATTATACCACTGTCTAATTTCAGTTATCTAAAACTAATTCGAGTAGTTCCCATTATGATCACAGTCATTTATATCATCCTTATATTTTTTTGATGGTGTTGGAAAATGAATTCTTCACCACATTGCTTATTGGTATGTAAGGTCATCTAACACGTGTTCAAGATATAATTTAGGATTTGAATCCAGTTAATTCCATAATTTTACAAATTTATCATTAAGACCATCTCATGTTGAAATTTAAAATATAATCATATGGTGATATGTATGAAATAATCTCTTTCGCAAGAATGATGCATAACTAGTTCTATCAAAGTATATGTCAAACCAAATTTTCATCATGGGATTCAAAGATATTACATGATATGGAATAATTAATTTTAATAATAGATTATACTTACAAATTATATCCAACATTTCCATTTGTCGATGTCACTAATCACATTTTAACAGATCCAAAGTAAAAGCATTATTAGTGTTCCACCAAATCTTAGCAATGTGATTTGCATGAGTAGCCCAAGAAGGTTATGGCCAACTAAAAATTTCATTCAATTTGACCACAACTTGATATAATTCTCTTCTTATTACATATCTGAGTTGGATTAGGTAATTCCATATGTGATTGGAATGCTAATAGGAGAGGGTTTCTAAAAATAATGACATACTTCAAACAAACACACAAACTGCCAATATGACAAATATCAGATTAACATTCAACACTAGTACTTTATAAGTATTTTATGGGCCTCCATATTTACATGGATCCATAATGTGCATGTGAGTGTAATCTCAACCATGAGATAAATGGCTTCACCTCATATCCTAGATAATCGAATGCAACTACATGCTCTTAATATAACCTTAATTTGATATAAACACTTGCCACTAGATATATAAGGGAAAAATTAAATCAATGTCTAACTCCTTTGATTAAATGTCAAGACCTCTTGATGATACATGATAAAATAATCATAAGAGACCCTACTTATAATAGGGTTATATGAGAAAATAAATGATGAAATGACCAAGCATTGTTTGTGTGTGTGTACGTGCACGTGTATATGCACACACACTCCTCAAGGGCATATAGACATGAGGGTTGACCTTAAACAATATTAAAAGGTGAAAATCAAGGCATAAAGGACCCATAAATTAAGGGGATCATCATTTGGGCTAACCAAGGAAAAAAGCACTAAAATAATATTTTGGACATTTTGAGAGAATTTAGAGTTGTACAAAGGAAAATGAATAGTTGATATTTAGGTTTTCATAAATTTTTCATTTGATGGATATATTATTATATGAAAAAAGTGTTTTCAAAAGTTTAAGTTATGAGGAAGACCTAAGTTAGGGGATGATGACATAAGGCCCCCAAAAAGGAAAGTCTACTAAAAATATCTAAATGTATGCACATAGACCATATGTGATAAAACATGAAACATACCTAATGTAAAAGGGTATTTTACTATAATTAGGTGTGTAAAATAACACATAAATATAAAAGGAGAGATGGGTTATAAATTTTAGATCATATCATTTATAAATTATATAAACTAACTAATAGAATTCATATGATCATAAATGTTGATTTTGTTTTATCGCCTCCATATCATTGTTGTTATGTGTTAATAATATGAATATATAATATTGTATATTATCAAACATAATGTATGTTAAAATTAATTCATTCAAAATTGCATTTAAAATAAGACATTTCAATATAAAAATGGGATATTTAACATAAAACACAAGAGTTAAGTTTTTAAGATCTTTCTTCTAACAACTTATGATTGTTAAGTAGAATAATGGGTATGTTTGTGCCTCTAAAATTAAGATTGGAGAAAAGAGTCTAAATCTAAACAATGAAATAAAGAGTTGTGTTGATGAATCTTAAGGAGGAAAACTCTATTTTGGGTTATATCTCTAATGAATAGAGCTACACATATTTGACCTTCATAATGAATAACATCTCATATAGAGCAATGATTTCCTCTAAAGAGGTAGTAAACCCTTCCATGAATGTTGTAATGAATTGGAAGTATATATACATAATATTCCTTTGACTTTGGTTATTTATTACAAATTTTACAAATAGATTGATGTGTGGAATAAAGTGATTTGACTTCATGAAATGCTGATGAGAGCATACTAGTGATTTCCTCAAAACAAATCTCAATCCAAAAGGAAGAATGGTGTCTTTGGGATTTTTAATAAGTCCATCTTCTATTTGAAGATAATGAAAAAATTAGCGATCCATTTTTTTTTATAATAGTTTCAATGGTTTTGTCTAAGTTGATTTATATAATATTTTTATATATCATCTCTTATGCATTTATGAATATCAACATGTATCGTGCCTTGATGTAAATTGTATTAGGAGGAACATGATTGATATCAATACAATTCCCTACAAAAAAATAAGTTAATTTAAAATAAATGGAATGAGGGTATTATATATGGGATTGATATCAACACCAAAAGCCTCATGGGTATTCATGTTACACATCTATCCCTATCATATATTTTATATAAAATAAAATAAATTCTTAAAATTTCACCTCGTCCCATTTATTTGAAATCTCTCCTCAAATTTTTATAAAAATTCTAATATATGGTTATCATAAATAATTACAATATAACCCCTAATCTAAAAATTTAACGTCTATGAAAATTTAACATTGTATCAAAACTTGTTTCCATGGAAAAATAGGGAAATAAGAATTTAATAGTTTATCAAAGTGAGGTTGTATAGAAAAGTGGGTCCATGAAAATTTAAGTGTATCCAATCTAGGTTATGTGGCAAAGTGAGTCCATAAAAATTTAAGAGTGTATCAAAGCTAGATTCCATATTAAAGTGGGTCCATTAAATTTTAATAACCATCCTAAAGGGAACTGGGTTAGAAGCTCCATCCTAATCACCACAGATAAAAAAATTGGGAGCTCCATTCTGAAAAAAGAACCACACCTGATCACAATATAATCAACTCTACTCTTATTGTATGTACCCATCTTTAATCAATGTTTATTGTACACATGTATCCCTATTATATATTTTGTATAAAATAAAATAAAATCTCAAATTTTAGCTCATCCCATTTATTTTAAATCTCTCCTCAAATTTGTATAAAAATTGTAGTATGTAGTTATCATCAATAATTACAATATAATGAGATCATAATATAACCCCTAATCCAAGAATTCGATAGGGTATTGCCCTGATTTTAAAGTTTTAACTATTCTATTTAATAGATTAGTTAAAAAGCATAGAATAGGCATGTTGGTATGTTTTAGCCTTAACATTATCCACAATAAAAGATATGATTAATAAAAAATTCATAGTTTTTACCATGTTTTCAAAAACCATACATTTAACAAGAATTTTAAGTAATTTTCCTGAATTTATAATAACATTATATATTTAACAAGAAATGGCACTTTTTCACTTTCAATACAATATTTATAGTATTCATCAACATATTACCTTCATTGCTAAAATGTGTAACATGATTAAAAATGAAATAGAACAAATACATCTCAATAATAATAATCATACCACAAATAGATAAATAATAGAAAAAATACAGGTTAATTATTATCACATTCTGGCAATGGAATATACAGAGGAAGATATTAAAGCAAATACAAAAAACTATTCTATAATTATTTTTCATGGAGGCTTTGGATCTATATTTTATGTCAAACTTTCAGGATATGAAGTTGTAGTGAAGATACTTTCAAATGGTTCTAACTAAGGCCAACAAGAATTCTGAAATGAGATGTGGCTTATTGCCTAATATTTGAATAGATTATCTATCAACAAAAATTATCTCCCATTATTTTTCTCTCACCCCAAATTTCTCATTAAAATTATGCTTTTTTATGGTCTAGGTAAATCTAATTTCAAGAATATATCATAAGAATTTACTGAAACTTTTTGGGTATGTCAGATAATCTATAGTGGCATTGATATAAAAATATGTGCATTGTGGAACATTGAAGGATCATCTATATGGTACTATTTATTGAATTTTATTATAGATAAAAATAATTAATTCTTACAAATCTGGTATAAGTTCTAACTACTTTATTCACAGGCATAACCAAACTAGAGAAATCATACATTTAACAACAAATTTAAAGAATTTTCCAAAATTTACAATAAAAGTATACATTTAACAAGAAATGACACTTTTTCACTTTCAGTATAATATTTATAGCCAAACTAATCTTAAATGGAAGAAAGGAATCACTACCACCTATGACATAAATCTCCCTATTCAAAAATATGGTGGCATAGTTTAAAAGGCCTTTTGGGATATTAGGGAAGCATAAAGACTTTCAGTTGTGTGGATCATAAGCGTATATAATCTGATTGGCATGGTGCTCAATAATAGTAATGTAAATGCAAGAAGAAGAGGAAATGTGAAAATCTAGGCTAAAATTACCTAGTGTGGAATGCAATGTGGGGGAAGGACTACCATAAGCCATATGATCACTCGATCACCAGTGATATCACCACTTCTCAACTCATGAATGAAAAGCAAAGTAGCGCTTCAACTATGGGCATATGTTGCCCTTTTGTTGGGTACTAGTGCTTCATAAATTTAATTCCTTGATCAAAAATACATTGATCATTAAAATGGAATGCAATTTGGGGGGAAATTGAATTATTATTGCCCTTGCAAATTTCCTACCCATTCAATCCCACCCAGTCATTAAAATCTTGACTAATCATAGTTAAATCAATAAATTAATTTTGATGCTACCATGAAACATGACCGCATGGGTTAAAGCAAAATATGATGGTGAAGTAGATGACCATAGTTTGATGTGGTTTAACTAGCCACGTGGTTTAAGTCAACAACTTTTTTTAGTGATGATCGATGATAGACAACACATGCTGGGAGTTGGTGTGTGCTAGTTAAGCTCATCAGTCAAAACAAAGAAGACTATTCCCAAGGTAAAATGCACAACTCCATCTCACGATTTTCTCAAAAAAATTATTGTGAGAAGTAATATTAACTAGTGAATCAACTCTTAAGGATACCATGGCAATGATACCATGATTATCATATAGAGAAACAATGTGGGTGTGCCTACTAATCTCATCGAACCATTACCAAAACTTGCTCAACAATGAACAACAGTTGTAGTGGAAGCAAATAAGATGGTTCCCAATGCCAAACGTATAACTCCAATTCCACCTCAAAATTATCTTAAAGATATTAGGGTAAGAAGCAATATCCCTATTCACATATAATCAACAAATAATTTATTTTACCATATTCATGATGGGGAGGAAGATCCCAGTTTATGTATTAGGAATTTGAGTATTGTTCATCATCAGAATCATAATATTATTCAACATCAAAATCATGATAACTTAGAATGCTAGAGGGAATTGCCTTTGACCTTTTTGAATTGTGATTTAAAATATTGATTATGATTTTTCCTAAATTGTGATTATTGTAAACATATGGTGATGTGGAGGTTATTTTGATATAAATCCTTATTTGAGAATGATTATTGGCTTAGCATGATTTTGACCTTGTAACTTAAGTTCTTTCTCTTTATGTAATATGTCTTATGTATCTGGATGTTTTACTTGATAAATTATATCTATGAATGATTTGACTTAGGATGTTAAATAAATCCCAAACCCTGTTGATCAATATTATCATGAACTATTATAATAGCAAAAGTGATGTCTTGGACATGCTTTCCCAAACCTTGACCATGATAATCAAATGATTGTAGATAATTTTTCCCAAAACCATACTGGTTTGAAAGTTAAGCCTCATTTTGGAGAGGTAGATTTGCATATTTTTCTTTCTTTAAATGTGCTTTTTTGTACTATTTTTTGATCTGATTGTGCTTTGTGAACCTTTTATTGTTCATAGTTATGCTTTGGTAACCATTTTTGTACTATTTTTGAATTTGACCCTATTTGAATTTGTAGATGTGTCATTGTATGTTGTTTGGTTGTTGTGTCACCATGTGAGTCATCTATATCCATTGTCTATTTCATTTTATGTTTCAATGCTAAACATGAATCTATGTGGTGCCCATGCATTCTATGATATGCATAAAAATATCTAGATCTCCTCATTGGGTGTAGAGGGAGTATGTTGATTAACTTAAATTTAATCATTTACCTTAGTACCTCACTTGAATTCTTATTTAAGCTTTGAGTTCATTTTAAATCACTAGTTATATATTTAATTTTTTGTGATTTCATGTTTTGATATGTAACATTGTTTGCCACAAATTGACTAGGTGAAGATGCATATACATGATTTACACTATTGTGCCCTATAGGCCATTGTTTTGTAAATTGATTTTCCAATATTGTAATATTTTATTATAATTTTGTAAACCTAAAATTATCTTTCTCATACTGATAATTTGATCACATAGAGTCTCACAAGTGCAAACCCTAGATATTCCTGATTGGACATGTAAGCACACACCCTGTAGGGAAGAGATTTGAATAGGCTAAATATGGGGAATAGTGAAATTAGTATAGGATAATTCATCTCATGGAGTAATTATAACATGGAATTGGTTATAAGGAAAGTATCTATCACCCTCATGGAGATGAGGAGGAGAAGGAGATTATTTCTTATGCATAAGTTATGACATTGAAACTTGAAACATAGTTGTTAGCTTATGTGTTAAATCATCTATGTGTGTATAAATTTGGTTTTTAATGGAATTACACATAGGAGAAAGATAACATGAAATTAAATATGACATATATTATAATTGATATAAAACATCATCTATACATGTCTTTGTCTTTTTTGAGTTCATTCTGAATTAAAAGGAACAAACATGCAAATGAAAATATTAGACTTTGCAACAAAAAGTGATTAATTTCTTCTATCATTATGATCATTATTATATGAAATATAAATAATAATATATGGATCTAAAATCTTATTTATGTAAATGTAAACCCTAAGGTTATCTAAGGTTAGGGTTTCTTTGAAAAAAATTAAATTACATTAAATAAATGAAGCCCTATGTGAGATTGATTTAATGATCTAGGTTATGTTGAAAAATCAAAAAATAGAATTATGTGACCCTAATTTAGTGTATAAAAAATTGGATAATGCAAACTAGGGTTTTTGAGAAATATTAAAAGTAGGTCGGGTTCACCAAATGTTTTAACCTTTTAGGGTTTTACTAGTGTAAACCCTAAGTTTAATTAAAGGGTTGAGTTATCTGAATTAGTGAAATAATATGCATTAAATAATCATTGATTTGCTATATAAATTGACTTGATTTGAATTTATAAAAATAGTAATAATGTGTGAAAATAGAGACCTATTTAGAAAATAACCATCACAGAAGATCTAGGTATTGAAAACTAGGTTATAAATAGGTCTAAGTATCATCAACAGGGTCCTTGAGTTAGATTATTCCCTAGATAGTAATGCCTCACTTGGAAAGTAGTGTCATGTGGCTCTAGTTTCTTTAAAATGGTGCTAGTGTCCCCTTTATAGGATTGTTCCTAATTTTTAGGAGCACCTGCACTTGTGTTTCTAAGTTTTGTTCTTGTGCTCAAAAAAATTGGAACTCTATATTTTTCTTGGAATAGGTGATTTAATATACAAACCCTAATCCTCCTTGTAAGTATAGCATGAGCTGAAAATGTGTGTTTATTATTAAGAAACGCTAGACATACTCAACACCATGCTATGAAGAGAGTTGCCTAGATACCAATACTCTTAGGAGGGATCAAGCCCGATGTAGTTCTCCCACCTAGTGCTTGGTGAAAATGCAAGTGAATGCTAGAATGATAGTGGTCTTGAATGCCTTGAGTCTACTTGAGATTGGTAATATTTTAAATATGGTCTTTAAGAAGCTGTAGATGGTATTATGGATAAGTATGGAAGAATAGGGATTAATAACCTTGATTTTTCTCAACTTATTTCTTATTTGAATAGACTTTTTGCATCTATTTTCCATCTAGTCAATAGAGGTCTAATAGTCTTGTATTTATAATGTTTCATATCTTGTGTTGATAATCAAATATGTTTAGGCTGACCTTAGGAGGGTTACACATTTAAAATTATATCTATTCGAGAGAGTTAGGGAAAGGGAAACTAGCACTAAGTTAGGGACACTAGTGCCATATGAATCTAGTGTCCTTAATGTGACACTAGCATCTAACTGGTAGGATATTGGGCACAAAGGGTTAGGATCTAAGAATGTAGGTCTGAGATTGTGTTTTGGCTAACTTGAGATGTTTTTGGTCTACACAATGGCTAAAAAAGTGTGATAAAGGATTTAGGATAGGTTTAGGGCTAAGCTAGGAATATGTTGTCTCAAAAAACACTCTTAGCATTCATTTACCACTCTTAGGTGATTATATAACCCAATTTGGGAAGGATTAAAATGATGAATTATTCATCCTTTGTGTTTATGCCGCACAGTTTCAACTATAACCTAAGTGATTTGAATTAGGTGAAAAATTCATGTATAGTGTCAAAGTTGTTTAGGCTCAAATTGATGAGTTCATTCTCCATATCATGACCCCTCATTACATCCTACTTCCCCAAGAGTTTTTACAATATGGTCTAAACATCACTAGGAGTATTTATAATTTCAATGTGAAAGAGGAAGTTGAGAGAAATTGATAGGCATATTAGACTATAGGCCTTGTCACATCTATTGATATAATTTACCTTCTTTGCATAAAGTTTTAGTAACCATGGTTATTTGATGTAAACCTTTACTCCTTAAGAATATTTATACTTTAGTTTTTCACTTGTGATAGTTGAATGATATAAGAAGTGAAACCAGATTTTGATCCATATGTGCAGTAATGACATTGAAATACAAACCCCTTGAAATTATAGAGGTTTAATTTCATAATGACTAAGAATAGTACTAACACATAGAGCTAAAAAATAATCACACTTTTAAAAAAATAGTGCCTCAAAAGGAGCTACCTACTAAAAATTGTGTGAGTTTGAAGTTCTAAAAAGATCACCTTGAAAAAATAAATTGGCTTGTAAAAAATTTAGACAATTTTTTTCAAACAAAATTTAATCCTGCTTAGGTTGGTTGTGACCAAGGGATAAAATCCCATCTAACCAGGGGCTAAACCTTAGGATGAGTGCCCCTCTATAATGAATAGTAACTCTCCTAGCCAATTTAAATTTGATGTGTGAACACACATCATGGCCCCCAAATATTGTTAGAATCCACACTAAGTCGACCTTTGTAGGGATATGAAGGAGTTTTGTTAGCCATCAAAAACATAAGTAACTTGATATTCCAACATTTTTTCATGCGGGCCTTTTAGAAGCTGCATTATTAGTCCTTTCAAAATCCACAATATTATCAAGAATATAGTATTTTTTATAATATAAATAAATTTCTAAATTTTGTTTTTCCAATGACCCCAATGTTTACGTAAATTAGATGTTGACCCCCTTATAAAATTTAATGAATTTATAAGGGGTAAGTTTTCAATGTAATAAAAATGAAGGGGTGAAGTTAAAGTTATGGTACATAAAGAGTTCATTTGTGTATCATTTACCTCATTTATTTTTGTACTCAGAAATGGAGGCAGTTCTAACAGATGTTAGAATGGGATCTAAGTCTAACAAGTGTTTAAACTGGTGGCATCTCTAACTAATGTTAGAATGGGAAGCAATTCTTAAAGGTGTTAGAAATAGAAGCAAATTTGTCAAGTGTCATAATCTTTAGTGAGTCTAACAACCATAAGAAATTAAAGTAAGTCTGATAGATGGTAGAATCATCATCAAGTCTGGTAGGTGTCAAAATTGGGGGTAAGTCTGATAAAGATTAGGATTCAAGGCAATTTTGGCATTTAATAGAGTCTAAGGTATTTATCCCTACATGCATGTAGAGATTACAAGTCCTATGAATGTATTTTAAGATATACAAGCTGGTACAAAAATTCTAATTTGTAAGAAAACCTTCAAATCCAATACTACAAATAAATACCATAAAGAACTCACAAAGTTTCTTGAGAAACCTAGAAAAATCTAGAAATGATTTTTACTTTTTGGTTCCCTATTATGTCGATTTGTACAAATTTAAAAAAAATAGCACCAAAAACTCAAAAATAGGCCAAAATTGGCTATCACAAGTTTGGTTGTGTTTACTATTGTTTTGAGTGTTTCAACACCTTTTGAGTTCAATGGCGAAGGTCATTTTCTGTGAGAAAACTCAATATTTCACAATAGAATCTATGGCATTCAACAACCATAATCACTTTGATACCATGTTAGAGTGGGTGACAATTAAATATTGGGAACTAGATAGACATGAATGAAGGAACCTATGTAACATGTAAAATGAAATATGCAAAAGACATAGCCTATTGTAGAAGTGAAATCAAACATTAGCAATGATAAACTTGTCTTCAATAATAAAATATTGAATTATGAGCCTTTGTCAAAATAGATTTAGGAAAGTTACATTTATAGATAAGTAAAAGGCCACCAAAATTGGGTGTGAAAATTAAAATTAGAAAATAGGTTAAGCCATATTTTCCTAATGACCTATTATATCACCTATGTAAGTTAAACGTGTGTAGGAAAAACCATATAATTGTATAAAAAACCTACACTAACACCAACCTCAATATGAACTCTAAATATTCATTATATGTGAAAAATGCCTATTCGATGAGTTTATGTTATCGATAATTGGATAGGATTATGATAAATAATTCTTAGTTCAAGGATGGGTCCATGTTATGGGTGATCTCTTTTGATGCATATTTAAATAATTGATTATAATAATGCACATAATCACCTAAAGATTGTGTTATTTTATTCAATGTTGAAATGCTTTGATGCTCCAACTTAGGTTGATTAAACTCATCCATGAAACCTTTATTTATATTGTCTACATTAGTGTGGATTATATACAGGTTGAACTAGGTGTACTAGACCTGAGTGTGTCTGCTTATGGTGGTTTTAAATAACTAGATCTTTCAAATAAATTTCTTTACATTCTTCAATATTTCTCACAAGCCTAAAAATTTTACTCTTCATCCTCTATCCTATAAAAAATCTCAATAGATATTTATGATGTATTATACATAATGAGAGTGATGGACCCTCACAAGTCACCATTTATGCCTCCTTCATATTATATAGAGGCACTAGTAATGACAGATCCTCCACCAGTTATACTATATCCTTCACTAGTTCTAACCACACATACCTTAGGAGGAGAAGAAATGTTTCCACAAAGTTTCAACTAGAAGAATCATTTTATCTAGGATTTTGCATCTATATTCATCGCCTATTCGAAGTGGTGGGTTGTTAGACTCACTAGTTGTTAGGGTGGTTTTGTTTATGGAGTTTCCTCCAACATTATCCCTAATGGATATGTTTGTTACTATTTTCACTATTATGATCATGTTTCTAAATGTAATATGTAAAAACAATTCTAAATATTGATCCTCTTGGGCTAAAATTTATGAAAACTCTTTCAAATATCTCACTTGTGTCCCTATAAACTATTCAACTATAATTGCTACACTATCTACTTTTACATATCTTCTTACCTTGATTGCTTCCTCTCATGACATATATCATATAGAATCACTCAAATATATTCATAGATTTGAAATGATCATGTGAGTATCTTATTTAGGTAGGATACTATATTTTTTCCTTCTAACCTAGTCCCATCAATGTCCTCTTGTTGTGTGAAATAACTCCACACTTTATTTTTGTTATTCGTGTAGTCTATCAACTATAAATCCTCTTCCTCATTGTGATATTTTATTTATCCTATAGTCACCATGTTCCCCATAAGTGGGTCACTCTCCATGGATGTGATACTTGTGCATGAAACATCCCAGAGTCCCCTCCTCCTTTCTTATAGTCAATTCAAGGTCACAACATTGATACCATCATTCATGGCACTCTTTACTTGGATCCAATTCCTCTTATTCATTTTCACATTAATATAATATGTCATCATTTATTAATAGTTCTTTCTTCTCAGCTTTATACCATAGTTGAACCTCATGATGTGAGTAAGGGTTTTACTCATACCCAAGAAATGCACTTAATTAGTGTTGAGAAATATTTTCACTCACAATGCCTAATTATTGATAAATTTATGTATTAAAGGAATCAAAAAGTTCACAAAATTTTATTCTACATAGGAGTACATTATGATTACAGATTACAAGATACATAATTTTGTCTCATTTGAAAATTATATCCATGGTGCAAGTCTAAAAAATATTTTGGTTCTTAAGGGTTGAAAAATTCTTAAAAGTACACTCTATCTCCTAATTAAGTGTTGAAAATTATTATTCAAAAAATTTGAGATCCAATCAATAGTAGGCTAGGAAATTATGAAAATAATAATTTATATAGTCCATAATAAATATGGGTGTCACACCATACAACAAGACCCACTCCACTCAGCACTTCTTGCCTTGAAAATTATAGTGTTTTATGGTCGAACTACTCATTGATATCATTTCAAGTTGGTTTCCAAAACATATTTCTATGTTTTATCTCATTTTTATTTTTGGAAATGAATCCAAAATGTTAGTGTATTTTTTCATTGTGCCATTAAGATCTATAGATAACATAATTTTTCCATCTAGTGCTAACATATCAACTCCTAATAGAAGCTCATCTGAGGTGCAATATTTTTTTCCAAAATATCTTTGTGGATTACGTAGTTGTAGATAATAAACACAATATAAAGATACCATAAAAAAAGTTAGAGAAATTAAGAACGAACACTATAATATAGAAAAAGAGAACATTCCATTATGTATCAACTAATTACATACACTAGCATGAGCAAGAGGTGAACAATCACATTCTACCATACTATGGATGTTCATACTATATTTATAGTTTCAACCATAATATATCAAAGGGAAATTAATATGTACCCACCCTTTTACCTATTACATCATTATGCTATTAAATATGCAGTGCGATATTCTTTGTACATGCCTCTCTAACCAAAATGAATGTAATGTTGCATTTACAATGTTAGATTAAATAATGCCTATACAAAAATATGAAAAACATCATGTGGGGCCAAAAAATATCAATTTAAAAAATATTTGGGAGAGTTTTATAGAAATAATCGATAATCCAACTGGGTATGTCCCTGCCACATGGAGAAATTACACACTAACACAGTTTTTTCCTTGTTTGTTTACACATACAACATTTCTTATAGCACACTAAGCATATTTGTTTAATTATTGGTCACTATACTTCTATTTACTTATTATTTTTGTCTATAGGTGTTTCATTTCACCTTTAGTAACAACTACTATTACAAAACTATTGGAAAGTTAAAAATATTATGTATATTTTGACTTAAACACTTTTTTGAAACAAGTGTCATGTTGTAGCTTAAATACATACCTTTCAATAAAATAAAGATGCTTATTACTAGTATAAAATGGTACCATTAATTTTCATGTGATAATAATTATAATAATATATGTTTCATACCACATACACTTATATTTGAATGTTATTTAACACTATTCAACATTAAAGTTAAAACTATAATCAATTAGTATTTTTCATTTAACTTTATTAAATATATTTCTCAAAAAATTGAGGCTTAATATTTTAGTAATATAGAAGGTCGATATTAAATAACTATAACCATTTTTATTAAGCAAAGGTGCATAAACTCAACATTAAGAGTCTATACATGTAAAGGTCTAAATAATATTAATTGATCATTAAATTTTTTCTATATTAATGTGATTTTAATTGATAACAAACTAATTTATTTATATTTTAAGAAAATTAAATTTTAGTGATTTACAAAAAAACATTATTCATAAATAATACTTCACCTCACACACACACACACACACACACACACACACACACACACACACACACACACACACACACACACACACACACACACACACACACACACACACACACACACACACACACACACACACACACACACACACACACACACACACACACACACACACACACACACACACACACACACACACACACACACACACACGCACGCACGCACGCACGCACACGCACGCACGCACGCACGCACGCACACACACACAATAGATTTAAGATGTGACTTAAAATAACTTTATTGATTTGTAGAATATTTTATGTTCACATGGTACACTTTGTCATATGGGAACCAAGTGGAAATGACTATAAAATTTTAATTTTTAAGTATATTTTAAACTTCATTAATAAAATAATTAATATAAGAACGGTGTAGATTCATTTCAAACAATTTGGAAATAATATTCACCACCCTTTGTGAAAACACTTATTTGAGCCACTATAACCACTCATAATTTCTTAAATGATAAGTAACCTAAATGACTTAAAATTTATTCTTGTAATGAGTGTTTATATGTACATTCACAATGCCACTTCATAATGAATGCACCCCTAAAAGTAAATAAGTCTTTACACCATAAAATAAAGAAACTCACACTCACATATGAACCACACTCATCATAGAGCTTAGTAAAGATTATGGTTGTTTGCCTAGAAGACTTAATATTTACCCAAAATTTCATTTAAAATTTTCATTTTGTTTTATTATATATATTTCTAAAAAACTTGAGGTTTAATATTTTTGCAATACAATGGGTTCATATAAAATAAATATATCCATTTTTTAAAGGTAAAGATGCATACCGTGAATATTTAAAAATAAGTCTATATTGATTTTTTGTAAGATGTGTCACAATTTTCCCTCAAATATCACAAATGTTGGAGAGTTGTTAAGATAACTTGTATATATCTTATAAATAGGTATACAACATGCCACATTGTGGTTTAGTAATAAATGACCTAAAATCATCACCATATGGAAAATCATCTTATTAATGTCCTAACACATTTAATTGGAGGTGAAATGGAGAAATGAGTTTAAAGATATTACTTGTTATATTCTACTCTAAATTAATAGTATAAATTTGATATTTTCACTTATAATACCAAAATTATTTAAGGTTGAAATTTTTAATTCATGTCAAGTTCACTAGAATGTTTTAATTATTTTATATTAATGTGATCTAAATAATATAAAACTAAGATCTAATTCATATTGTTAAAAATATAACAGTAATACCCTACTTTGAATTGATAAATGGATAGATTGATATTACACTCAAATAATTTGAAATTAAAAAATTAAGAGGGTATAAATATACTTATATTATTTTTTTATTATTTATCCCACAATAATCATCATTAATTATGAATATATTATGCTTATTCTTTGTCATTGCTCAGATGAGAAAATTTTAGCTTAAACCCTACCTATACAATGTGTGTAATAATGTGACCCCTAAAATGACCTGTATTATTCTATCTCTACTACAATGTCTCTCTATGTTTTTTAGGTTAAAAAATAATTAGACTCATACTCATGCACTTGTAGATGCTTCTTGTGTACACATTCAACTTTAGTATTTTGTGTTAATCTTTATTTTCATTATCCTTCCATTAAAACCCTAGTGATTTCAGCCACATGATGATCCTTGAAAAAGGGATTATTATTCATGTTGGATAACCTAAACCCTTCCCCATTTAGTGATTAAAACTTCCTTATTCTCTAATGCTATGACTAGGGATCAAAATAGGCAACCAAAAAGGCAAGTAGCAAGGTAGGCTAGAAATAAGATTGTGAGTCACTCAATGCAAGTTTTGGATCTATATGAATGCCTAGATAATAATGTCAGTCTCATGTTAGTAATTTATACCATTATGTTCTGAGCTAGATTATTTTATCCCTAGATATTTTTCTTCTCTATATTGGTACAAGCAGGTGAGCCTATTTTTGCTTCGTCTTTGTGTGCAATCTTGAGGTTTTCTCATATGCAGAACACCCAAAAATACATATCCTTCATCTAAAACCCTAGGTGCACTTTTGAGGGGATAAAACCTATGATTTTTTTGAATTTCAATGCACTGAGCTAACCCTAATAAAACCTTTTGATCATTGATCATTGCCTATGTATCCAATACTCTGAATAGGGAAATCAAACCACACGTAGTTATTCCCCTTAGTGTGAATGTGAAATAGTGCTCTTTTACTATATGAAAGCACCTATTAATATATATTTCAACACTTGACAATGTTTGCTCTTGATTTTGCTTGTTATTCTTCAAACTTGGTTGATGACTGCTCTGAATGATTGATTTACAAAATGGGATGAATATGGTATTTTTTATTAATGTGAAGTAGTGTATAGATGTTTGAAAGATAAGTGCCAAAATTTTAATAAGTCTATATTTGATTTGTATTTATATTTATCTACTTGGGTAATTAATCACACCACTTACATGTTA
The DNA here is from genome assembly GCA_037957365.1 of Torreya grandis. Taxonomy (NCBI): domain Eukaryota; kingdom Viridiplantae; phylum Streptophyta; class Pinopsida; order Cupressales; family Taxaceae; genus Torreya; species Torreya grandis. The sequence continues at coordinate 1,876,335 of JARHVA010001971.1, read as the reverse complement.
GAAAGATGGACTAACCCATATGAATGATTTAATTTTAAAATTTTACAATTTTTGGGTGAAGGAAAAAATTATCATATTTGATTGGTAATGTTTGGACAGTATCAACTGAATCTAACATTATTATCTAAGAGATAATAACACTAATATAAGTATGTGTATGTGTGTGTGTCTAAGATGAAATGCACCATTATTTTCTTGGTGTGGGGAGATTATATCTATGTATGTCCTTATATTTGGAAGTATATACCCCATATCCCATTTTTCATGTCTAGTTTCACATGTTGGATAAATTTTCTACACTTTCAGCCATCTCACCAATTCTAGCCTTGAGGCAATACTTGATATGAGAATATACACAATATCTTACCACTTCCAACCTCAATGTAGCCTCTAAATATTAAATCTATGTGTAAAATGCTTGTTGGATAAACTCATGATACATATAAGTAAATACACTTATGATAAACCATTCCCAATGTAGGGATGGGTCCATATTATGGGTGAGCTCTATTGATATATATTTAAATCATTGATCATACAAATACATAAAATCACCTATGTGTTTTTCTATTTTCTTAGATGTTGTAATTTTTTGATGCTCCAACTCAGGGTGCTTGAACTCATCCATGAAACCTTACTTGAATTAATCTAGATCAATTTGGGTTTTAAATAATTTGAACTAGGTATACCAGTCATGAATGTGGCCTCTTAGGGTGGTTTTAAATCACTGGATCTTTTGAATAGGGTCCCTTAGATTATTGAGATGCCAAGTAATCTTGTAATCCTATTAATTTCATGCTACATCTTTTATCCTAGAAACCATTTCAATAGATAGTTGTGATGGCTTATAGATAATGGTAGTGATGGGTCCTTGCAAGCCCCCATTTTTGCCTCATCCATATCCTATAGATCAACCTGCTCTATCAGACCCACTAAATCTACCACATGTTCTGACAGATCCTCTATTAATTTTGTCAAAGCTTCCACCAATTACATCCATGCATCCATTAAGAAGAATGGAAATGTTTCAACTACTTTCACCAAAAGAATCATTATCTCTTATGATTTTTATTATAGAGTTGTTACCTCCTCTAAGTAGTGGGCTATTAGACTAAATAGTTGTGAAGTTGGTATTATTTGTGGAGTTTCCTCTAGCATTAGCCCCAATGGATAGGGTAAGTGCATAGATTTGGGAGATAATTCCATGGACATTTCAGGAAACATGATTGCATTAATTAATAATATAATTACATTATTTAATTAACGTGATTGCATTATTTGAATTATGGCTCAATAATTATCGAGTCATAATGTGATCATGTTATATTGAATAATAATGTGATTTTGTTATTAATGTGATCACGTGATTACTATTTTTAATAATGTGATCACATTAATAACATGATTGCATTACTTGTGTATTAAAAAAAAAAGTGAAACTTGAATGCAAAATCTTCATTTTGAATTTGAGTTTCCTTGCTCTCCTATAGCTTATGTGATCACATTTTGCATGAAATACACCAGAGAGTACCAAGAAGTTTCCAAATTTATCCCACAAACCTTCTGATCGATGATGCCACCATGTACGAGAGGTACGTGATATAAATATTTCCTATTTAACCCTAATTTTTCATTATTTTCATTGTTTAATCCTAATTTTTAACTATAATTTTTTTTAACAACCTATCCTGTTAACCCACTTAACCCTCCCATTACGCCTCCTCCTAATCCTCCACTTAACCCTCCTATAATTCCCCAAAACCCATTGGCAGTCAAGAGATTCTGATTAAGAACATTATGGGAAATATAATTCAAATTAAAGAGTTAATTGGCAAAATGAGGTATCCCACTATTGAGCCCATTCTCATAACTTGAAATTATTATAAATAATAGAACAAGGATAAAGAGAGAGAACATGAAAACATAGTATGAAATCAAAGAAAGGTAAATTTAGCTTAAACTTACAAGGCAAATATACATAGATTAAATATACATAGAGCATAAGATTAACTAAAAATTTTACCTTTAAATAGGTAAATGGTGTCATCCTAAAAAATACATATGTATTGGTGGATGGGCCAACAACTGGATCTAAATATGTAAACTATGGTCATGACAAATCAAATGTTGTAAATGTTGACTATGATGATGAAGGCACTGTCACCTCCTAAGACAAAAAATGGCATATATTATATTTAATTTATATTTAAATTAATTTTTAACTAAATTAAATTTGAAAATATAACTTAAATTTAACATGACATTTATATAAAATATACCTGCATCTATGTGGTGGTTGATGTCTGCATACTAAATGTTTGTGCCAAAAACTCATCACTCATAATAATATTACCTAAACCATCTGAACCACCAAAGCAATCATCATTAGAAGGTCCTATTCACATATCTCTACATGAACTACAAGGGTGGGGTTGAGGTTGGGTAGGTGGCATATCTGTAGCATCACTCTATAAAAGCCTACTCGTATGTTGAATGAGTGTATCGATGAGAAAACTAAGAGTATGAAGAGTGTTGGTCTCCATGAATTTTTCAACTATAAAAGGAATCTTAGGCTCAAGAGGATTTTGGATATAGATCTACATAGACTGATTAGGCACATGATGTGCATCTACTCAATCCTATGCAAAGCCTTTTCTTAAGCTCTAAAACTCACTATGATTTTGGCAAATACCACAAAGATACCATGAATAATCTCATTCAATATTAGATAAGGGTAGTTCACATGCCACAAGGATACTTATAAAATGAAGAACACTTATTTAGGGTTATTTTTAGGTAACACAATCTTTAAAATGAAGTTGCTAAGCTCAATATAGTCATATTCTCTTTTTAACTTATGTCACCATTACCATTATACATAAATCCACATGTAACCATTAAAAATGAGTGATAATAGACAAGGGAATTTAAGGTAAAAGAGAAGAAATGTGCATCATTAATAATAGAAATAACACAAAAAACATATATGTTTTGATCTTTGCATCTAATTTAATTCTCTTCTCAAGAATTAATGCAAAAATAACATAGTCTAAAACATAAAAGTCATGAATGGTATTATGTTGGACCATGATTCCTTGGGAGTAACATCCTAAAATACTAATAAAATGTCACTGATTAATGATGTAGATGTTATATTTATATCTTCGACCCATTACCCATATGGTACATTTTCTCTTTCTATTACTTGAGGTCAATACACTATTTTAAAATAAATCTATTACATGCTTCCAAGGATAGGAAATTATTTATGAATAAAACTTGAAACACATTTTGCCACAAAATATTTGAAACTTCCATATGAATATACACCCATTTTCCTAGTGAAATTTAGCTTTAAAGTGATAATATCATATTAAATGGAAGTCTGATTCATATACCTCTTTCCCAAAGACTTTCTTAATAATGCAACCTAAAATTCCTATGGCCATATTGCATCTAAAACCATAAGGAAAAAAAGTTGACATGACTACACATGTAGCATTTACTTCCTCATCTTTGATATGGGTAAACACAAATAATCCCTTTTATCTCTTTCCCATCTATATTTGTGCACCCAACATTTGTATAAGATCCATGTGTGTGTGTGTGTGTGTGTGTGTGTGTGTGTGTGTGTGTGTGTACATATATATATATATATAATTTTAGGCATGTGTAATAAATATCCCACATCAATCTACTTGCAATGTTGCCTATAGATAATAAACATCCATGGCTTTAGTTGATGGATCATTCTTTGTCATCATGAACTTTTCCAAAATTACTTTAGAATATTTTTATCTATCGTACATATAGTATGATAAATTTTCCAAAACTCTATGCCTAAATAATAATGTAGGAGGCCTAAATTACTCATGTCAAAATCAAAACATTAACTAGTTTCTGATTGCTATAGTGCAGTGGCCACGCTACCTGTGATGGTAATATCATCAATATAGACAATGAGTATCACTATGTTATCATCGTTGCTTTTAACATGCAAATTTAGATCATAAAAACTTATTATTTTTCCATAATCTTGGAGGTGTTGATCTATTTTTTTTTAATAGGTTTGTGGAGCATGCCTAAGTTCCTATAATGACTTGATGAACCCATAAACCCAATGATCTCTCTTTGGGACCATGTATCTTATTGGTCGTACTATGTAAACTTCCTCACCTAAATCCCAATTCAAGGACACACTCTTCACATCTATTTGATACACCTTTCAATAATAATAAAAGAGAATAATTTAAGTTAATAGACAAGTTTGGGTTGAGATCCACCAATTTTGTTGGTAGTAAAATATGTGCTAGCCTTAACAATTACACCTTGCAGTTTCTTCGAATTCAACATCCAAACTATTTGCCAATTTTATTCTTTTGAGATAAAATAAGACATTATATATTTAGATGGATAAAATTTTATATATTGGACAAGGACCTCCCTTGACCTATTGGTAGAATGTTATTTACACACACCTTCGTCAAGAGGTGGATTCACCATGGCTTGTATTCATTTCTATTGGTTGGGCGCTTTCCCATAAATCACTTTTCATCCATCTATTATAAATGAATTTGATATCAATCCATGTATTATATATAGAGATACATATGATTGATATAATGCATATAATATAAGGATGATGGCCATATATGTGTAGCTCAACCTTTCCCCAGTAAATATATAATGTTATTTTACTCTATCCAAAAAAGCTTTACAAGTAAGGACAGAGTTATTGATATGTCTCTTATTCCTTTTCTCTCCCCAACTTTTCCTTGTCCAAGTGATACTATTATTTCCACCTATTACTCTTCTAATCACACTTCCTACATGCATTAAATTTTTTATATTACCTCCAACATGCAAACTGCTCTGACCATCAGTGCATTTTTGAATTGTGATGTGCAATTATTTGACCAAATGTAATGTTGATTGAAAATAATGTTCCTTTGACTTAACTATTCATAGAACTTCAAAAAACAACTTTGCACATACTTTGAATAATGTGACCTATCATTAATTAGTATATAAATGGTATTCCCCTAATTTTTTTCTATACTATTAGGTGCATGCATGAATGTTATATGCATGAATATGACAACTTGTGATGAGTTGTAATACTATGATTGAACTTCCATTTGGGGTTTGAATTTGTAATTTTTAGAAAAATCAACTACTAAAACAATTAAACCAAATGGGAATGTATCCTTACTTATCTTTAAATGTTCATCCAACCATCTAGCCCTGTGTGTGTGCCTTCATTACTCATAAATAATATTTTTCCTAAATTTGACAAAAAAATTGAAAACCTGTACCTTTTTTGTAAAAAAGTCACACATTTTAGATTATTTGTCATCTTTTACTTAATAACTCACTAATTTATATTTTCTTAAACCAACTAATTCCTATCCAATTTATCTTGTAATCTCCTCATGGATACATTTTTTAAATTTTGGCAATCCACCACAAATGCTACAATTTCCATTTAAACATGATTTGTTGTAAAATAATTGTCCATCTGATCTTTTACAAAAAATAGTTGGAATAAATTCCCTAGCTTATTTTGGTGGAAATTAAATGCCACACTCTTGTAAAATGTTGTTATTATGCAAATTATAATGAATATGGCAAAAAACATCATAGTGCACTAAAAATTCAACATGTTGCATACAATAACAAGTGGTGTGTGTGTGATTTATTTTAACATAAAAAGGTTTTTCCATCTCAAAATATCTTTGAAAAATAGAAATTTATGGATATTTTTCCAAAATATTAGAGTATAATTGTGTTTGAGTCATATCTAATAAATGTTTTGGATGTGGTTCATAGTTACGAGAACTAACTCTTCTTTTTACAACATCTCTTGCATTCGGTGAAACTCTTATATTGTCTTTCCAAACTTGAGCAAGTAACTCTTTGAGAGTATCAAATATAGCCTTATCTTTTCATGGAAGTCTACCAGAGAATTTCCAAAGCTCATTAGTATTAGGTTCATTAAATCTTTCACATATTTCAATAGATTTCATTATTATTTTTTTGTTTATATTGTGTTTGGCTTGTTTTTTAAGCCATTCATTTTTTCCTTATTTTGTCACTTACTGCACAAGTTGTAAGTATACGTCGAGCATCATTACAATCTTTGGTGCATGATTTTGGGCCTACAGTGTGATATACATCATGTAGATTTTCAATAATTTCATTGTTTTCATTATCCATGTTAGATGTTCTTAGTCCTAATGTGTACATTATAGGTCTCATCTTAATTAATTTTTTTAATGAAACAAATAATTGACATCTTTGGCTATCATACTCCAAATTATGAAATAAAGTATCCCAAGTTTGTTGAGACAGTCTTCTTGAATGGTGATCAGACATTTTATTATGCATTGGTTCTAAAATATTTTCATCAACTTCAATTAAGTACTTGTATTTTTTATGCACAATTCTTGGAGGTGTTGGTAATGGTGGAATTTGTTGAGAGGGTGTTTCAAAATATTTATTACTTTAATTGTTTAGAGGTGGGGTGACATGGGGTGAAGCATCATACATAGACTCATCATCAATAAAATTAAAAACTTGGAACTTTGAATGTGAACTTCCAACATTAACTAATTCATTATTTTCAATTTCATTATTATTCTTTTCTTTTTGGTTGATTTAAAAATTATTCAATTGATTATGGTTAGTTTCATCATTAGTTTCATCATTATTTTCAATTGGCTTATTATCTATGGCATTTGTTTCATCAGGATTAGGGTTTATACTTTATCTACCATGAAGTTTTTGCATTCATATCTTATTTTCCTCTCTCAAATCTTTCTGGTGTTTTCTTCTTCAACATATTCCTCTTCCTCTTCAAACGTGATTTTTCACCCATCAGAAGGGACAATTGACAAATTTTCAAATGTGGGATCAAGTACACAAGTACTACAGATCTTGTATAAGTATATAGAGAATGTTTTAGATTAGAGGTAAAAGCAGGTTTTGAAGGGGCCCCAAAACCCTTTAATAGAGAGCAAAAAAAGAACAACAAAGCCCACAGGCAACGCCTAAAAACACTACAGAGAAGTAGTAAAATCAGGTTTTGAATGGTCCTGAAACCATGAGAGATACATCCGATCAAAACCCAAAAATAGAAGTCTGGAGATACAACAAACAAAAGCTAACAAAAGAAGAACAAAGATCTGTACCAATTTCTTTACCGACAAGAAGGACTAGATTATTCATCCAGTTCCAGTATCAAGTTCATGGCTTCTTTTTATTTCAAAGCAGTTTCTTGGGTGGTAACCTCCAACAAAGCTCCTTTTTGTGTATCTTTCTTTCTGGAACTTTGCCTTGTCCTTTTGCTGGGACCCTCTAGTGCTTTGGTCTCCTCATTGGCTCATTTACCTATATTGATAGCTGCTGCACAAATGTTGGACGTTACTTCCTCCATTTTCTTTCTGTTATCCTTTATTAACTCCTGGAGATTGTTTTCGTAAGCTTTGAGCTTCACAAGGATCTCGCTTAACTGATTTTCCATGTTGTTTACTTTGTTCCAAGCAGCTTTCAGAGAATCTTCCAAAGTTTCCTTTTTTTTCTTGAGATCAATGATCTCCCTACACAACCAGGAATCTAATTGGGAAGAAGACTCAGCTTTACTGTTAACCCAAATCATAGGAGTGTGTATTTCATCATTTTGATTCTTCCCTCTCCAATCCTCAGACTTTTTATTTGGGCTATTCCTAGCTTCTTCAAAGAAGTCATCTTTGCTCTTTTGTTCCCGCTCATTGATTCCATCTTCAATTTCCATCTCCATGTTTTGAATATCTTCCTGGATAGATATTTCCTTTTCTTTCTTAGAAGTATATAGAGAATGTTTATTGGGATAAAATTCTTGATTTGGGTTTAAAAATGTCGTTGAGAAGTGAGATTAGTCTAAAATAATAATAATGTGATTGAATTATATAATGTTATCATGTTATTACATAATGCAATCATGTTATGTATTGTATAAGGTTATGATCCATCCAATACATTTAGAAGTTTATATTAATAATAACATGATCATGTTATTTAATAATGTGATTGTGTTATTATTAATATAAGCTTTGGGGTTAATAATTGGTAATGATAACTAAGTGTTGCCTATATAGATAAGGGATTATGGATTAGGGATTAAGGCATTAGTGCATAGGGTTTATAGATTAGGGATTAGGAATTACAATTTATGTTTTAGGGATTAGGGATTACAATTTATGTTTTAGGGTTTAGAGATTGAGGATTAGGGCATGTAGGGTTTGGTTTTAAGGGTGTATATAAGGTCTAATGTCTCTATGCCATGTGTGAACCTAATTTTGAATACAAAGGATGTTAATTGGGAATAAATTGATTGGTAAATAGGGAAATTTTTTGGTTTACAATCTAGGGTATAGTGTTTAGGGCTTAGGTTTAGGGTACACAGGATCAATCACAAAGATAATTCTTAGTCTAAATGATGTTAATTTGGGATAAAATGATTGGTTCAATGTTTAAAGAGTTTATATTTATGGTTTAAAGTTTAGGGATTAGGAAATTTAAGCATTAGGGCTTGGGGTATAGGTTTCAGGGTATATAAGGTACAATTGTGATGGTGATTGGGGAGAATTAGAGATGATCAACCCCCAAATCAAATTTTATAGTCATGCAATTATGTTGAAGGGGATCAAAATAGCCCCAATTTACTTCGGATGCACAACTAGATTGGTATTCCAAAGGCTAAGTTTTGGCCATAGGTTTTTAAAATGCATTTTATGACATCTTATGATAAAATCAGTTATATCATCAAGCATGTATGTTTATGGCATGTAGTGGGAATCAGGTCATAGAACTTACAATTTATGTTTTAGGGATTAGGGATTAGGGTATGCGGTTTAGGTTTAAGGACCTATATATAATTTATCTAATTTCTCTATGTCATGTGAACCTAATTATTAATACAAAGGATGTTAATTGGGACTAAATTTATTAGTAAATAGGGAAATCTTATGGTTTAAAATTTAGGGTATAGTGTTTAGGGTTTATGGTTTAAGGCTTAGGTTTTAATGTATATATGGTTTAGGGTAAATAGGATCAATCACAAAGATAATTGAGGAAAATTTGAATCTCTTGGACCTATTTGTGACTATAAAATGTGTTTTTGGGTTGTCATTATACCCTGGATATCATCATGTAGATTGAGTGAATTAGTCAAATAGGGAAATCAGTCATGTGATTTAGGCCAAATTGAGCTCTGTGAACTTAATTATTAGTCTAAATGATGTTAATTTGGGATAAAATGATTGGTTCAAGGTTAAAAGAGTTTATATTTATGGTTTAGAGTTTAGGGATTAGGAACTTTAAGTATTAGGGCTTAGGGTATAGGTTTTAGGGTATATAAGGTACAATCATGAAGGGAATTGGGGCAAATTTAAGCTCCTTGAACCTATATTTGTGAGTAAAGAATGAAATTTTGAGCTCAATTAGTCCCCACATCATCATATATTGAGCCACTTACATCAATTGTGGTTTGATGAGTGATGTAATTTTGACTAGGTTCATCCCTATGAACCTAATTCTTACTATATATATAAAGGATGTTAATTAGGATTAAATTTATTAGTTTAGGGTCTATAATAAAAAGGGTTTGGGGTTTAGGGATTATGGATTAGGTTTTAATGTAAATGGTACAAGATTTAGGGTTATATTTAAATGGTAAAGGTTTAGGGTTTAAGATAACAGATATAGGGTCTAATCACTAAGGTAATTGAGGAACATTTGAGTTACTTGTTCACCTATTTATGACTTGATTACCTTCATGTTTGCATTTATGATAAAAGTAAGGTAAATTATGCCATGAACATGTTGCATACATATTATACAATTTATTGAGCCATAAATTTTGTTTAGGGTCTCAATTTTCCCCAAATCACGTAGGAAATTGCACAAATTTACTAATTAGATCAATTCATGATAGAAGATCAATATTTTGATTTTTCCCCAAATCATATCTTGTTAGTAAATGGGTTTAAATTGGCCTCAAATTCCTCCTTGATTAAATTAATCAACTAGTTCCTCCTCTTTGGTTAATTAGGTTGAAGGGCCTCAAAATAACCCTAGTTTACTTCAAATGCATAGCTAGATTGGTACTCCAAAGGCTAAGTTTTGGCCATAGGTTTAAAAAGTGAATTTCATGACATATCATGATAAAATTAGTTATATCATAAGGCATGTAGTGGGCATTAGGGAATAGGGCTTAAAATTTAAGTTTTAGGGATTAGGGATTAGGTTTAAGGACCTGTATATTAATGTCTAATTATTGTATGCCATGTTTAAACCTAATTCTTACTACAAAGGATGTTAATTGAGATTAAATTTAAATTGGTAAATAGGGAAAGATTATGGCTTAAAATTTAGGGTATAGTGTTTAGGGTTTATGATTTACAACTTAGGTTTTAATGTATATATAGTTTAGGGTACACAAGGTCCATCACAAAGATAGTTGAGGATAACTTGAATCACTTGGACCCTTTTGTGATTATAGAATGTATTTTTGGGTTATCATCATACCATGGACGTCATCATGTAGATTGAGTGAATTAGTCAAATGGGGAAATTAGTCATGTTATTTAGGCTAAATTGACCTCTGTGAACTTAATTCTTAGTCTAAATGATGTTAATTTGGGCTAAGATGATTGGTTCAAGGTTTAAAGAGTTTATTTTTATGGTTTAGAGTTTAGGGATTATGAAATTTAGGGATTAGGGCTTAGGGTATAGGTTTTAGGGTATATAAGGTACAATTATGATGTGATTAGGGCAAATTTGAGCTCCTTGAACCTAGATCTATGAGTAAATAATGTGATTTTTTTAATCAATTATCACCCACATCATCATAGATTGAGCCTACAAAGTCAATTGTGGTAATGAGTGATGTAATTTTAACCAAGTTCATCCCTATGAACCTAATTATTACTATATATAAAGGATGTTAATTGGGGATAAATTGATCTTAGGGGCCTATTGAGCCTCAATGTAATTAATTTCATCCATATGATATCAATTAGGGATCCAAGTTCTCACCATATTAAAAAAAAAAGTATTGTTTCAACTTGATATGCAATTCGGTCCAAAGGAGTTGTGTGCAAGGAATTACATTCATATATAATGGAAATTGGGGCTTACTTGGCCCTGATTGCATACAATATTGAGCCAATTGAGTATTTGGTTCTAGATGATAGATAATTTGGGCCAATCAAGGCTTTCCCAAGGAATTGTGTCAACATAATTTTAATTAGGGCACTAATTGCACACCTTATTCAAATAATTGAGTGTTTGATTTAATATGATATGAAATCAAAACCAATTGAACCCTTTGTAAGGAATTTCATCCATCTAATAACAATTAGGATTTTGATTGTGCACCAATTTCAATTGAAAGAATATTTGGTTTAATATGATATGAAATTTAGTCCAAACAAGTCTTGTGTAAGAAATTTCATCCTTCTACTATCAATAGGGGATCTATTGGTCCCAAATACATAACATATTGAATAAACCAAGTATTTAGTTTAGTTGAATATGCAATTATGGCCAACCAAGGCTCATGTAAGTAAATAAATACATCTAATGTTAATTATGACTTCATTGATCCTGATTGTAAATTAGATTAAGCTAATCATGTATTTGGTTTTATCTTATACATAATTGGGGCCAACTAAGCCCCATGAAAATATTTTTTTCCATATAATGTTGGTTGCATTCCATTATCCCCTATTGCACACCATATTGAACCAATTGAGTATTTAGGTTCAATATGATATGCAATTGGGGCCACTCAATCCCCAAGCAATGAATTACATCCATCTAATGTCATTTGGGGATCTAATTACACCATGTTAAATCAACTAGTAATTTTTTAAATGCTATTGAAAATTGGGGACAACCAAGTCCTATGGAATTAACTATTTCCACCTAATATCAATTGAGGCATTTTTCACCCCATGCAAGGAATTGTGTCCATCTAATGTCTATTGTGAATATTTCCCTAATTGCACATCATATTGAACTAATCAAGTATTTTATTCAATATAATTTGTAATTAAGAGTAATTAGTCCCTGTGCAAGGAATTCCTTCAATATAATGTCAATTAGGGATTTGATCAAACACCATATTAAACTAATTGAATATTTAGTTCAATCTAATACATAATCGGGGTTAAATGAGCCCTGAGAAAGGAATTATGTCCATATGATGTTAATTAGGTCTTTAATTGCACACCATATTATAAAAAACCAAGTATTTAGTTTAGTTTGATATGTAATTGGGGCCAACCAAGCTCCATCCAAATGAATATGTCTATCTAATGTCAATTTGGGGTCTATTGGTCTGATTGCACACCATATTGGGACTAAAGGAACATTAAATTGATTTATAGGTTAATACATCTCCATTTTTCATTCAATTCTATCAATTTTGGATAAGAACATTGGTCCCAAATAATAATATTAATCAACCAATATTTGATCTTAAGACTATTAGGCCTAATGGCTCCTATTCAGGTTTTAGGGTGTTTAGAATATATAACATGACCATGATATTAATGAGATCATGTTGTTAAAATATTTAATAACGTGATTACATTAATGTTATTGCATTATTAATTTGATCATGGTATTTGAATTTGAATTCAATTCCCACTCCTTTTGGCTCAGGAATGGCTTGGATTCCAAAGCCAAAGGCTTGGAGTGTCAATGTACAGCCAAGTTTTAAAGGGTATGATAAAAAACAACAAATTTCAACTTTGATTTCCAACTACACTAAGAATTTCAATGTGAAAGCTCAAAAAATTAATACCATCATGACAAGCACGCTCTCCTCTTTCCAAAAATATGATTTTTATAATTTTTGGACTAATTTGAGGTTTCAACTATTTTGATTTCTAATTATGCCTTTGTTAGGCCACTACATGCTGCAAACATACATGCCTATACATGTTCATTTAATTTTTATTTCGTTGAGCCAAGTGAAAAATAATTTATATGGTAATAAACCAGGCCTAATTCTACAAACATTCAAAAAAAAATATTTTGGTTTTTTTGAGGTAGTTAGGCAGATCGCATAGATGACTATCCATTTTTTTGTCAATTTTTAGGATTTATTTACTTAAAAAATTCATAAAAAAGGTATTCATTAAAAAATATAAAAAAAAATTAGGTAACAAACTAGAATATCTTATCTAAATTTTCCCAAAGGGTTTCAAATAATATTAAACACTGCTAAAAAAATGGTGCATAGCATGGTCATTTGTCTACTATGTTTTTTGAAAAAATAGGAGTTCATATTCAAATTTTAAATGTTTAGCCTAGTTATATTTAAACATTTTTTTTTAAAAATAGTGTTTTAGAAACTAGACTCAAAATGCTACATTTCATATACATACACCATCTTCAAATTTGGAGTGTAGATATCTAAAATTATCTATAGAAGTTCATACTTATGAAATTTCTGGAAAATCATATCCATGGGTAGGCCACTTTTTGTCCCCCAACTTTGTGCACTTAACCAATATGTTTGTTACTATTATCACTAATGTATTCATGTCTCTGAATATACTTTGTACAAATTCTTCTAAATATTGATTTTATTGGGTTACAAATTATGAAAACTCTTTTAACTGTCTCACTTGTGTCCATGCAAACTCTTCAATTGTAATTATTACATTATTTGCTTCTACTTGTCTCTCTACCTTGATTTCCTCCTCCCATGACTTCCATCATATAAAATAACTCGATAATATTATTAGATGTGATATTCTTGCTTGAGTATCTAGTTTAGGTAGGGAACTATTTTTTTATCTTTTGACTTGGTCCCATCAATGTTATCTTGTTGTTTGAATAGACTTGACACCATTTTTTTGTTACTTGTGTAGTCTAACAATTGTCACTTCTCTTCATCATCATGATATTTGCTTTCTCATGTAGCTGCCCAATTCACCTTAGTGGATCTCTCTCCATGGATGTGTTATTTGTGCCTAGAACATCCTAGGGTCCCCTATTTCCCCTTTCTTGCACTCAACTCAAGGTCATGACGTTGAGCACATTGTTCATGACACTCTTTACTTAGATCCATTTCCTATATTTATTTTCACAACAATCTAATCTAGCATCATTCATTACTAGTGATTCTTCCTCATCTTCCTACAATAGCTGACCCTTGTGATGTGATTAAGGGTTTTACTCATACCCAAGCCAATGCACTCATTTATTGATGAAAAATATTTTCACCCACAAATATTGATTTTTGATAAACTTCTTTATTACGGCCATGAGAAAATTCCCCAATACCTCATCCACATAAGAGTACATTATGATTTAAAATTATAATATGAATTCCACATCTCCTTTGAAAAATGTATCCATGGTGTAAGTCTAGAAAATGTTTTGGTCCTTCAAGGTTGTAAAATTCTCGAAAGTCCACTCTATTTCCTGATTAAGTGCTATAGATTATTGTTTCACCAAGTTGAGATCTAATTAAGTGTAAGGGTAGGAAATTATAAAAAAGAATCCTTCATAGAGGTAATCATAAAGATGGGTGTCACACCATACATCTAGACCCACTCCACTCAACATCTCTTGCCTTGCAAATTCTAATGTTTTATGGTTGAGATACTCATCGACATCAATTCAAGTTGGTCTCCTAAACATGTTACAACCTTTTAGCTCATTGAGGGTTTCAACAATGAAATTAAAATGTTCTCTTTTTTTATCATTGTGTGATTAAAATATGTTGAGATAACACAGTTTGTTCATCTAGTGCTAACATATCAACTCCTAAGATAAGTTCACTTGAGATGCACCAAAGTTTCTAAAAGATTGTCATAGCTTAGTTAGTTGTAGATAATCAATACGAGATAAATATAACATAAAAAAAATAAAACAATCAATAATAAACATAATAATATGCAAAAAGAGCAGATGCCATTATGTATCAACAAATTAAATACACTAAAATGAGCAAGAGGTGAACAATCACATTTTGCTTCATTATAGATGTTCATACTATATCTATAACCACAACCATAATACATTAAAAGGAGTTAATATTTACCTACCCTTCTACGTACTTTATCATTGTGCCATTAAACTTGTGGTGCAATATTCTATGTACATACCTCTTTTACCAAAATGGATGAATCGTTACATTTGTAATGGTAGACCAAATAATGGCTATACAAAATATAGAAAATATTATGTAGGGCCAAAAAATATTACTTATAAAAAAAGTTGGGAAAGTTTTATAAAAATGAATAATAATCTAATTGGGCATGTCCATGTTATGTGGAAGAATTGTGCACTGATGCACTTTCTTTCTTTGTTAGTTTACATATATCACTTTTTTTATACAATACTGAGCATATTTTTTTAATCGCTCATCATTAAATACTTGCATTTACTTGTTAACTTTTTTATCCATAAGTGTTTTGTTGCACCTTTAGTAAAAACTACAAGTAAAATATTATTGTGTAGAAAAAAATATTATGTATAATTTAACTTAAATACTTATTATAAACAAATGTAGTATTAAAACTTAAATACCTATTTTTAAGATAATAAAATACTTATTACTAATGTAAATTTGTATGATTAATCTATATATGATAATAATTATAAAACATATATGCTTCTTGCTAAATAAAAGTTAGATTCAACTATCATTTACTAATAAACATAATTGATGTACTTGACCATTCAAGTTGATAGTGTAATCAATTTATATTTTTTCATTTAATTTTATTATATTTATTTCTTAAAAAAATAATCTATCATTCAAAAAAGTATAAACTAATAAATTTATATTGTTTTTTTTTTAGATGAAAACAAACCAATTAATTGATATTTTATAAAGAATTTATTTTCTTAATGATTTAAAAATTAAAGGTTTCTAAAGAGTCACACTTCACCTCATATTTAAACACATATATCTATATAGATTATTATACACAATAGTTTTAGGATGCGACTTAAACTAACTTTACTGATTTGTGGAATCTTTCTAGGTACATGACTTTAATTAAATATTTTGTGTGTAGATGGTACACGTCATGTGAACCAAGCAAAAAATACTTTAATTAAATTTTATTATTCATCAATTATTTTGTGCCGTGATCAAAGAAATTATTGCATTAATATGTATTATTTTATGAGAATGAAAATAAATTATAATATTTTTTATTTTAATTTAAAAATTCATATAAATCAATGAAAAAAATGGTGCACTTACGTTAAAATTTTGTTTCTTTTAATTTAAATATATCTAAAACTTTTAGGAAAGTAAAAGTCATCCAACCAAGGGAAAACTAGTGTAAGTAGCAATCTCTATCAAAGCAGTTAAAGTAATTGGTATAAGGACAGTGTGGATTCATTTCAAACAATTTGGAAATAATCTTCACCGCTTATTTGAGAACTGTAGCCACTCAAAATTTCTTAAAGGCTAAGAACCCTGAAATACTCAAAAGTTGGTTTCATACTGAGTACTCCACTATACATCGGCGACTCCATTTCACAATGAATGCGTACATAAAAGTAAATAAGTCTTCAACTTGATCTCAAATCTTAACCGAGCTCATCACAAAGCTTAGTAAAGATGATGTTTGTTTTCGCCGAAGACTTGAGATTTACCCAAGATTCCATTAAAAATAGGTTCAAGCCGCGTTATGGATTTAGCCACATAGATGATGCAGTTGACCAAATTCGAAGTAAACAGCTACCTCCAACAGTCTATCCACCCTTGAGTGTGGTTGAACACAAAAATGTCTTGTGGTCTCTGGACAATAGAAGGCTGTGGGTGTTGAGAAAAGCTGGGGTTGCAACAGTGGAGGTGAATTTGGTTCCACCGGATTTTAACACCAAATCATCAAAATTCTTCAGCAATTTGGATCTGCTCTTGGGAAGAAAATATTCTAGTCCTGGCTATTTTCCTCACGTAAGAGGTCCTATCAAGAATGTGGGGATCAACACTAAATGATACCGAAGTAACATCGGTACTCCTGCGACTATTTCCACTGGAACATTACTTGTCAAAGCCTACAAGATCGTTCTGAAGGCCAAATGCACAACTTCAACTCCAACTCCATCTGAAGATCATTTAAAAGAGATTACGTTAAGAAAACATATTGCTCATGTGGAATCATCAAACAATTTTCTCGACCATGGTACTCGTGATGGGAAGGAAGATCCCAGTTTATGGAGGAAGGTATTTAATGGCCCCCAATCTTTTATGGACAAGGGTTTTCACTTCCTTTGTTTCATTACACGTCAAGCTTTCAATATGAGATTAGGAAGGAATGCATTTGTTGCTTTGAGCATTTGTTTTTTGGCATGTCAAGCTTACAATTTGGGTTATAGCAAGGTTGTCAGTTGCTAGCCTCTGGTGGTGCTGAAAATGCTTTTCATGTGGGAAACAGAGATGCCCACAAAAATATGGGAGGATTTAATTTTATTGCACACAAATTAATTGCGAGTATGGGGAGTATGGTGTTCAATCTTATAGGGTTTTGTCTAAATAAATTTTTTAGGTTTGTTCATTTTATTGTACGACATGCTTTTGATCTGGTAAAAAGAGTCATAGTAAGTGCATGCGTGTTTGTTTCAGCTGCCTTCCTTCTATTTCACGCCAATTAGTGGTGGCTTTAGGTAGAATGGTGCTCCATTTTTCATGGTTTTCTCTGCAAAAGTTTTTAGACTTCCTTCGATTTATTGAATGCCAAGCTTTCGGACAGAGCATTGAAAAAATTGCTTGTTTAGGGTGGACTGTTCTGGATGCTTTCAGCTCTCGTTTGAACAAGATTATTGGTTTATTTCTATTCATTGCAGGCCAAGCTTTGTAAAGAAACAAGCATTACTAACTTTTTCTGCTTTTGGACAGCCTTATTTTGTGAGTGGATCATTATATGGTTTTGGTTTGAGATTAGTTTCTTAAAAAAAATTTAAATTGTATAAAAGTATAATTTTTGGAATATATATATATATATATATATATATTTTAGGGTGGTAATTTTGATTTTAAATTTATTTTTAGAAAAGAAAAGATTGAAATTAATAAATTTTTTCATGAAGATGGATCCAATAATAATATTATATAGTTTTTAATCAACATGTATATTTATATGGTTATCATTAAGTACATGTTGAAAGTTTGTGTATTTTAAAATTTATGTATAATATTTATTATCTAATTTGACATACACATTGTTTATGTTGATGAGGCATATTTTGCATGATTTTAATTGTTCCTTATTTTAAAATTAATAAGTAATGTATAAGACGATGTGATAAATAAGTTCTATTATTAAACATTTCAATGCCGATTAATATTAAAAATAATATGTTTTTAAAGGTGTACCATAAGACAAGTTCTTTACAATTAGATCATATAAAACATTTACCAACATCACAATCAAATTGTTGGTATATATATGTGTTAAGGTTTTAAAGAAATACATTAGTTTATAAGGGATGATATATTTATTAAAATACAATTAAATATCTTGAGGTGTTTTAGGAAAGACCAGGTCATATCAGAAATGTGTGAAGATTTGAAGTATCCAAATTAGTAAATTTTAAAAAAAATTAAAAAAAAAAAAAAATTAATTTTGAAGATATATGTTTTATGGAATCTTTAAATTTAATTTTAATTTTAATTGAGGAACAAGCAGATTGTGAAGGAGTAGAAGGGTAGAGAGGAAAGGCATGAAGAAGGGAGGAGAAAAAAAGAAATCAGTCCCAACAGGGGATGGAAGAGAAGACAATAAATGATTTCAAGATTGACAAGAGGAAAATAGACATCCAACAAGAAGGGTCAATGTGATACAATTGGGGATTAATGGTTTTTAGTAAAACACTAGATTGAAGTCTAGTAACCCTAATCACAATCAAGATAGGAAAGACAATAATGCAAAGACATGGGTAGAGGAGGTTGAATTATATTTTACAGGACAAACTCTAAATGAGGAGATCAACACTCTTAAAACTAGCGCTTTCATCGTTAAATCTATAAGTAAATAACATGTAATTATAACAATGTAGAAATGGGTTAAGGACCAATTTGCTGACAATATTCATCTAAAATTCTTATCCAAAGGATTCTTCACAATGATCTTCCTTATTGAAAATTTAAAATATATATATAAAAAAAAAAATCTAGAAAAGAGGCATTAGATGATGGAAGATACATGGCTCTTCTTATATCCATGGATTTGTAATTTTAATCCCACAACTACTATCTTGTAAGAAGTTTCAGTGTGGGTAAGACTACATAACTGGTTGAATTGAGGGAATATAGTTTACTGGGTAAAATTGGTAGTTGTTTAGGGGAGGTAGTGGAAATTAATGAGCAAACCATGAAAGGATCCCTTGCTTCCCATGTAAGGATTTGCTTATAATTGAAATTGGAAAAAACCCATCCCCAAAGAAAAATTGTAAAGGGGTTTGGCATCAAAAGATTAACATTGTAAAACTAACATTCATATGATTCTTTTATCATAAACTAAGCACATAATATTTCATATCCCTATTCATTCCTCCCAACAAGTGGTTAGGGAAGAATGGAGGTCAAAACCTGAGCCACGTCCAAAGCTTGTCTCTAGAGGAATGATAGCAAGTGCAGAACTACCAACATCCCTGGTTCATCTACACTTAATGTTCAAGGCCATCCTTCCTCCTCAAATGAATTACCACATAGTGGAGATCAAATTGAGAAGCTAATGCCTAGAATAATATTAGAATAGAGAAAAATATTGAGAAATAATCTAACAAAATTATGGTTATGCAAAAAAATTAATGGAAAGTGAAGCTAAGAATTCCTCAAATTAGGGAGAGGTCTTGTGGGAGGATGAGGAATATCTAAACAACCCTGTTCAGTGAATATTTTATCACCAGCTAACTGACAACAAAATATATGTTTCAACGACAGCATAAGGAGATTGATCGGCAAAATGTGCAGGTCTACCACATCAAAATGGGATAAATCTCTCCTCTCATCAAGGGGAGGTTCCCTATTAACTATTACACACACACACACACACACACACACACACACACACACACACACACACACACACACACACACACACACACACACACACACACACACACACACACACACACATATATATATGTATGTATATATATATATATGTATATATGTATATATATATATATATATATATGTATATTTACAATATACATATATATATGTGTGTATATATATATATATATGTATGTATGTATATATATGTATGTATGTATATATATGTATGTGTGTATATATATATATATATATGCAAAAAATATACACAGGGGTAGGATAACACCATCCATCTCTCTTTTTTTAGAGATGATGTTTACAAAACAAAGGAGGAATTATGGGTGATTGCTGAAGATACTTCTCTTCTTTTAGAAGTGATATTCAGTCAACAACCAGATTCCTTCCTGGTTGTAAAATGCAACAGGACGCAGTAACATAACAGAATGAGGTGTAGCAAAAAGTCTCCACCTCAACTGCCAGAAAGTAAAAGATATGAAGGATGATGGGGGCACAAAGTCTTCCCAAGATCCTTTACATAGAAACAAAAAACACACACTAAAGACAATTTTGGCAGCACAAAGTCTCCCAAAGTTGGCTTCAGGACACCTTCCAGGTTACTTTCACTAGTTCTGCTTATTTGATTAAATGGACAAGATTGCATTTAGGAAATAGATATAAGAACAATATCCTAAATCACATAAGCTATCTCAGCACAAAGTCTGAAAGGTCACTTGCTTTCTCATTCAAATAATGAATATGATTAACAATCTGAGCTCAAAGTCTCAGGAAATGTCTTTCAATTTGGGTAGAGTTTTAATTATATAACAGAGAGATATCCTCCCTACAAAATGAGAGATTGAAATATATAGCAGCCAAGAAATGCTTGGCACTTTTTTTCACAAAATGGCACATGTTGCATTCAATGCCTTGAATGCCTTTGAAATTCTGTGAAGGGGCCATGCTGGAACAGGGTATCGGCCTTAACTTTGGCATGTTAATTCTTCTCAAATGTCCCCTCCAAAGTATGGGCCACCTGGTCCTCTTCAAGATATTTGCACATTTGTCCACATTGCCTTTACTTTCATATAGAAAAATAAGTCGTGCCTTTGAAAGTTTGTGCTCTCTGATGTCCACTTGGTGGACTGTTCCACCTACTGGAATAAATCTTCTGCATATATTTCTAAATTTCCTATAGCTTTCATTATTTTCCTTGCCACATTTTGTCTTTCCTTGCAATCTAATCTCTCAGGTTTATCTTCTCGCCTTCCACTGGCTCTTTCAGGTTCTTTGGCTGTTCACTAAATTTGTTCTCAACGTCATGCCATATTTGAAAAGTAACAGATGTATCATTACCCTAAATTTGACGTCCATGGGGATGTCATTGGTGTCTCGGTCACTTGAACTACTTTGAACTTTGAACCTTTGAACCTTCAGAGTGCATTGGTTTAATGGTTCAATAGTTCAGGCAGTTCAATCAGTTTGTCGATTCAATGTTTTGTGAAGGGTCGTGTTTGCTCTCTTTTTCTTCTTTGGTTGAACCCTTCCTTTGAACCATTTGGTTGAACCATCTTGTTGAACTTCTAAAGCTTACCTTCAAACTTTGAGTTCTTTGAACCCTTTGAACCTTTGAACCTTGAACCATATCAGTTGAAATTTCAACGTTTCATTCTCTTTATTTGAATCTTTTGAAGCTTTGAACTTTCTGGACCCTTTTCTTTTCTGTCAGACTCGTTGAACCTTTGAACCTGTGAACTATTTTGGTTCAAAGTTCAATGGTTCAATGGTTCATTCTTAGCTCTTTGAATGCTTTGATTTTCTAAGTCTCTCGATCTTTATTGAACTTGTTGAACCTTTGAATTTTGAACTCTTTTGGTTCAAGGTTCAATGGTTCAATGGTTCAATCTTTACTCTTTGAAGTCTTCTTTTTATTTAAGTCTGTCAAAGCTGTTGAACTTTGAACTTGCCGAAGCGCTTAGCTCTTTAAGTCTACCGATGTCGTTGAACCTTGAACTCATTGAACCTTGAAATTATGGAGGTGGGGTTCAATGGTTCATTGTTTCAATGGTTCATTCCATTTATTTTAAGCCCACCATTAAGTCTTTTTATTGAACCTCGGCGTTGAACTAGCCTTGAAATTGCCTAAGTGTTGGAACTTGTTTCTTTGTGAAAGCCCGCTGGTTGAACTTGTGGAACCTGTGAGTCTCTTAGCTGAAAATGATTGAATAATTAAAGAATTTGAATAATTAAAACATTTTTTTAGAAGGGAAGATATCATTTTGGCCTGAAATACCAAAATAGTTGATATGTTGTCCCCAAAAACAAGTGACAGATTTTGGGAACAACTGGCTCTAGTTGGGGAACTTCTTTCGGTTGAAATTTTGAAAGAGCTAAGGGGAGTAGAAACTATAATTTTAGTGACTTCATGAATGCCATTGGGCTATAGAGTCATGCTACCCATAAATAAAGGCACAAAAAACAAAAATGAACAACGCAAAACAAAAAATCAAGACTATACAAAAATTATACATATGTACAACTGGACTTATCTAATACTTCAAGAATTGAAGTGCTTCAGATGCTACCCATTTTGAGGTAGAGAAAAGGGTGTGCCATATTGATACTTCAATAAGAAACTATTTTCACTATTGATTTGATGAATAGTAAATTGGCCTCTCCATAAGGAATCAAATTTCCCATGCATTCCCTTTGGTTTTCTCCTCTTGTCCCATAACATAACTTGATCTCTAATCTAAAAATCATGAGTTTTTACTTTCTGGTTGAAGATATTCTTCACCAAAATTTGATGCACAACAATTCAATCCACTACCATAGTTCACTTTTCATCAAGTTCAGTCAAGCACATGATCCTCTTGTCGATGGAGCTTTCATATGTCTGATCTTCAACTGCCTTTGGCAATTTTAGTGCTATCAATTTTAGGATGATTGGTATCTCTAAATTGAAAATATACAGAAGTTGGAAAGGTGACATACCTATCACCTTCTTGGGCATAATTATGTCTACCCATAAAGCATCAGACAATGCTTTGTGCCAAGTTCTTTGGTTGTCATCTACTAACTTCCTGATAATGGTCACCAGGTTCTTGTTGCTTGATTCTGCTTGGCCATTCCCTTATGGAAATTAATCAGAGGAGTGGGAGATGGTAATCCCATAATAAAAATAGAACTGAGTAATCTCATGAGAAGAGAAATAGGTTGCATTATCTGTTACAATCTTGGTTGGGACCCCAAACTTGGAAATGATGTTTTCTTTGAGAAAATTGCATACTACTTCTGAAGTAGCATGATTGACTGGAATAGCTTCCACCCATTTGGTGAAGTAGTCTATGGCTATGAGGACATAATCATGTCCAACACTTGAAGATGGGTTTACAACACCAATGAAATCAATTCCCCATTGTTGAAATGGCTCTTCTATTACTACTAGATTAAGAGGTAATGCAGCTAATTTGGGTCTTCTAACGAACTATTAACACAGTTCACATTTATGCACCCATTTGTATGTGTCTTGAAACAGGGTAGGCCAATAATACCTGGCTCATAAAATCTTATGGGCAGTCACAGGCATAGAAAAATGTCCTCTATAGGCTAGATTGTGGAAGGATTGTAGAAGTTTTTCTGCTACTCTTTATCCATGTAGCGAAGGAATACTCCATCGAGGTTCCTCTTATATAGACCATTATCCCATAGGACAAAGTTGGTAGCTTTCAAATTAACAGTCCTCTTTTCTTTACAAGACAGGTGAGTAGGACACTCACCATAGGTAAGGAAATGAGCAATATTCAAATACCGCTCATTCATAATGGTGACAAAGAGAACTGTTGGCGTGTCTTCAACCTCTATTTTTTCATCCCCTATTTCTTTAGGTATGTTATTAACAATTAATTGGTAGAGACCCCTTCCCCACACCAGCTTCATTAGTTTGATAACTAGATCAAACTCCTAGATTTTAGCAATCTAATTGTAACTTTTGGTTCCAAACTCCTACTGAGTCAATATGGATTTGACTGTTGTATCAAGAACTAGGGAAACAATGTGTGAATTCAGAATGTAAAAGTAGAAGTGCTTTACCACTTTTACCACTACATAAGCATGATTCTCCATGTTGAGTAATTTAGCTCATGAGCTTTGAGAGGATAGCTCATGAAGGATATGGGAGATTCCACACCTTCTTTGTTCTGTTGAACTAAAATGGCTGAAAGTGTGTATTTGAAACCATAACTGTACATTATGAAGCCTTTAGTGTAATCTAGACAAACCAAAATTGGGGCATGGGTGATAGCTGTCTTGATGTCTTGAAATGTTGATTTACCTTCTTCAGTCTAGCTAAAAGTGGCCTTACCTTTCATCCTATCCTCAATGTGGTGAGTCTTCTCTGTGAACTCAGGAATGAACCTTCATAGAAAATTCACCTTTCCAAAGAAAGAGTGAACTGAAGTATTACTTGTGGACAGAGTAAGATCTTGGATGGATTTGAATCTTTTTGATTCAATCTTTATGCCTTCTTGGGATATAGTGTGTTCAAGAAGTTTTCCTTCTGTAACCCCAAAAACAAATTTCTTGGGATTTAGAGAAATGCCATTCTATCTACATCATTCCAACACTCATTGTAGATGATGTAGGTGATCAAGATGATGCTTAGAAAATACAGTCAAGTCATCAAGGTTTACCATAATGAACTTTCCCATTTCATTTCTAAAAGCAAGGTCCATCTCTCTCAGGAAGGTGGTGCCAGCATTCATCAAGCCAAAATGCATTCTTCGATATGCAAAGGTGCCCCAAGGTGTGGTGAAGGTAGTATTATGTTGGTCTGCTTCACTGACTTCCACTTGATTGTATCTTGAGAAAATATCTAACATTGATAACATCTATGAACCAGTCACCGTCTGAAGGACTTGTTCTATGATGGGCAGAGGGTAGTTATCCTTTAGGGAGGATTGATTCAAATTTTTGAAATCCATATAGAGGCAAATTTCACCGTTCTTTTTTCTCATAGGGGATATGTTCACAATCCATGTGGAATGATGGATTGGAAAAATTATCCTAGCTTTTAACATTTTATGAATCTTAGACAGAATGGTACCTGATATCTTGGGGTTGTACTGCCTAGATTTCTGCTTATGAGGCAATGAATCACTCTTGAGAGGAATTTCATGGCAAACTTATTCAGGCCTGAGAGACTTTAGATCATCATAGGAGTATGCCAAAACATCTATGTAATGGTAAAGTAGGGTAGTAAATTTGAGCTTCTCCTCAGGAGTGCAACACTTCCCAATGTTCACCATCTTGGAATTTTCTTCAGTACTCAAATTTATTTGATCAAACTCCTGGGAGGAGCTTGAATCTTTTTGTTGCTGCTTGATGAACCTATCGTTCTTGTCAAACAGTTTCTCAAGAAAAACCAATCATTTGGAAATTTTATTCCCTTTTAGCTATACGAATTCTTCACCTACATCTAAGCTTGTTTCTTGAGCTAATTTCCATTATAGAGGTTCACTGGCTTCGAAATAAAGCTGTTTAAAATTGTCTTTTTATTCTATAAAGGCAATGATTTGGTTGTCACCATTGAACACTTGCTAATGATTGGCATTGTCAAGCACACTTGGTCGAAAGACCAGTTCGATGGTGTACCTATCTCCTTTGAAATCTTGGTGAGGAATTAAGAGAGTCACTAAAATAGCTAATGCATCAGCTCAGTGATTGAACTCTCTAGGTATTGTAGAGATACTGAAAGCATCAAAGCTTTCAATTTGATCCCAAACTAGATTGTGATAATGGCACAACATCTCATTTTTGGTTTGATACAGGTTCCTCACCTGGCAAACCACCAGCTCAACATCTCCTTTGGCTTGAAGAATCTTAACACCTTTGTGATGAGTAGCCTTTAATCTGAGCAGCAACGATTCATATTCAGTAGTGTTGTTGGTGTTGCTGAACTACAACTTATACGAATAAGGAAAAATATCTCCTTTAGGAGATATCAACAAAATCTCAGATCTAGAGCCAGTAGAAGAATAGCTGCCATCAAATTTTAGTATCCATACATCATCAAGAATTGTTCTTTCCTTAGATTTTCCTTTGATTGGAGGGGAGGATTCTTCTGCACTTGCACTACATTCTATCAATTCTTCTATTATCTCATTTGAAACAATTTTTAGACTGTCACATTCATAAATTTTGTCAGATGACACATGAACCTCCTCCATAGATAGGAAGTAATTACCCATTCCTAAAGACTCAAATAGAATTTGAGCTTCAAGGGTTGATGACTGGGTGATAATTTACTTTGACTCCTTTTCAGGGAGCAGCCTCTGCATGATGCCTTTGACAGGGATCCTCACCTCAGATAGGTCCATGCTTAACTCACCACCAACACATTTATATAAATTTTGACCTAGAAGGATGCTATATGAGGTTGGAACGTCAGCCACAAGGACTGTCATTTTGATCCTTTTATCTAGGAATGCCACAAATGCAAATTGGGCATCCTTGATTTGTCCCAACAAAGGTACTTATTTGTTTTCCATGGAAAAGCATCTCCCAAAGGTCTTGGTCAATGTGAAACCAAGATATTCTACCACCTTAGTGGGCATGACATTGTTAGAGGTACCAAAATCTATAATGTAATTGTTTAGCTGATGATCATTTATCAACAGGGAGACATAAAATGGTTTTGTCTTCTTAAGGGCAGCTAGAGGAGTAATCACAAGGTTATTTTGGGTGGATGTGGGGGTTACCTTTGGTATTTATTGTCCTATAGGGATGGTTTTACTCTTCACACATTCAACTAGCCTATCCAACTGCTCAGGGTTGGACTGCAAGAATTCAAATTTAGTCATTTGAATTTTGGTCTTCTTAACATGGTCGACTATGTCAAATGACTGGAAAGGACTGATGACAAAGGAAGGAAGTTCATCCTTCTAGTTTTTTGGGGGTGTAAGATTGATCTACGAATTTGAAGTAGAAAAGGAAGGAATACTTTGAGTACTTACTTTTTTACTTCTCGCCTGGTCTTTTGATTGGAAAGGCAAGGAAGTCCCTCGTTTAGCAATTGAAATTGCTGGTTGAAATCCTTCCCCTATTTTTCTCTTATCAACTTTTTGAGCTAACTAGTTCTGTGACTTGGTAAACACTGCGTATGATCCAT
The DNA here is from genome assembly GCA_037957365.1 of Torreya grandis. Lineage (NCBI taxonomy): Eukaryota > Viridiplantae > Streptophyta > Pinopsida > Cupressales > Taxaceae > Torreya > Torreya grandis. The sequence goes on along the minus strand of JARHVA010001971.1, from coordinate 1,849,090 downwards.
CAAATGCTTCACCTTTGCTTTTGGGTTCATCTTGGTAATTTGGGAAACTAATGTTGGAGTCGCCAGTTGATTCTTCTTGGTCATCTACAAAGAGATCAGCGTCATTTTCTTGGTTCAACTCAGGCTGGAAAGAGAAATCAGATTTTGTTTCAAGATATCCAACTGCTGAGTTGGTTGGGGTTGCTTCAATGGCAAGTTTCCCTATGGGGGAGGAAGATGATTTGGCTACCCTTGATTTCTGGAAGCATTGCCTTGGTATGATTGGTTGGAAAACATCCTCCTTGGTATATCTTGGTATGAAAGAGGAGCAGACATCCCTTGTGCCATTTGCTTTTTGAGAGCTCGCAACTCATTTGTTAGCTTCTGCATCATAGGATCAGTGGTACTTGTAGATGAATTCTCAAAAGATGAAGAAGATTTGCCTTGGTTAGGATCTCTTCTTATATTTCCTGCCAAGATAAGATCATCTTCCACCTCAGTGGCCAAATATTGAGCTGTAGCAAGGTCTATGTGGCCAACCCATCTCAATAGGAAACTCACTTTAGGAAGCTAAGAATTGATGAAAAAACATTTGAGATTCTTAGCTGTTGGCTAAGCAATTATGGGGATTATGTTCCTTAGTTTGTCAAATTTAGCTATGAATTCCCTCATAGGTTCATGAGGCTCCTTCTTCATTTGTGTGAGCTGGGCCAGTAGGGCATGTGCATCTTCTATAGGCTTGAACCTTGATTTTAACTTGACTTTGAGGGTGTTCCAATCAGTCACTGTTTGTGATTGCAGATGATAAAACCAGTCTATAATAGCACCTTACAATGTTTCCACAAATAGCCTGACTGCTACGTCTTCATACTCCACATCTATTATGCCATAGGCTATACTGAAGGTTGTAATATGTTCATCAGGATGAACTCTCCCATCACCAAAGAACTTGGGTAAATTCTTTCTTGAACTGTGAGGTAGCTCATGTAGAGGTGGAGTTAGATTGAGTGGACCAAAAGAATTACCCCAAGGGCCTTGAACCACCATGCTATGACTATGGAAAGGGGGGATAACAAATCTAGGTGGAGTATGTGTAGGAAAAGCTCTGCTAGTAGAGGGAAAATAAGCTTTGCCTTGTATTGGAGACTTGGTGTTTATAGGAGGAAGACTCCTAGTTTGTTGAAGGTGAGATGGTGAAAGAAATAGATCAAAATTACTTTGCTATACTAACTTGAATATAGGGTCAACAATACCTTGAGCTCTCTGGCTTCATGTATATGGTGAATCTGCTAGAGTGAAAAGTGCAAGAATTGAAACTATTTCAATTTGAAGCTTGAAGCTTCAAACTGTGTGTTCTATCCCCAACAGGGTCGCCAAAAAACTATTGGGTGAATATTTTGTCACCAGCTAACTGATAGCAAAATATGTGTTTCAACCACAACATAAAGAGATTGATTAGGAAAATATGCAGGTCTACCACATCAAAATGGGATAAATCTCTCCTCTCATCAAGGGGAGGTTCCCTATTAACTATTATATATATATATATATATATATATATATATATATATATATATATATATATGCATAAAATACACATAGGGGTAGGATAACACCATCCATCTCTATTTTTTTAGAGATGATGTTTACAAAACAAAGGAAGAATCCTGGGTGATTGCTGAAGATACTTCTCTTCTTTCAAAAATGATATTCAGTCAACAACCAGATTTCTTCCTGGTTGTAAAATGCAATAGGATGCAATAACACAGTAGAATGAGGTGTAACAAAAAGTCTCCACCTCAACTACCAAAAAGTAAAAGATACGAAGGATGATGGGGGCACAAAGTATTCTACAGATCCTTTACACAGAAATAGACAACACACACTAAAGACAATTCTAGTAGTACAAAGTCTCTCACAGTTGGCTTCAAGACACCTTCCAGGTCACTTCTACTAGTTCTGCTTATTTGATTAAATGGACATACTATATTAGGAAACATATATAAGAACAATCTCCTAAATAACATAAGCTATGTCAACACAAAGTCTGAAAGGTCACTTGCTTTCTCATTCAAATAATGAAATATGATTAACAATCTGAGCTCAAAGTCTCAGGAAATGTCTTTCAATTTGGGTAGAGTTTTACTTCTATAACAAAGAGATATCCTCCCTAAAAAATGAGAGATTACAATATATAGCAGCCAAGAAAGGCTTGGTGCTTTATTTCAAAAAATGGCCCATGATGCATTCAATGCCTTGAATGCCTTTGAAATTCTGTGAAGGGGCCGTGCTGGAACAGGGTATCAGCCTTAACTTTGGCATGTTAATTCTTCTCAAATGTCCCCTCCAAAGTATGGGCTGCCTGGTTCTCTTCAAGATATTTGCACAGGTGTCCACATTGCCTTTACTTTTATATAGAAAAATAGGCATTTCCCATGCATTCATGCAAATTTCCCATGCATTCATTCTTTTCCTTACCACATTTTGTCTTTCCTTGCAATTTGAGCTCTCAGGCTTATCTTCTCACCTTCAACTGGCTCTTTTGGCTTCTTCTTTAGTTGTTCACTGAATTTTTTCTTAAGGTCGCACCATATTTGAAAAGTAACAGATGTTTCATTACCCTAAATTTGACATCCACAGGGACGTCACTAGTCTCTTGGTCACTTGAACTACTTTGAACTTTGAACCTTTGAACCTTCAGAGTGCATTATTTCAATGGTTCAATGGTTAGAGTAGTTCAATCAGCTTGTCAATTCAATGTTTTGTGAAGGGCCATGTTTGCACTCTTTTTCTTCTTTGGTTGAACCCTTCTTTTGAACCATTTGGTTGAACCATCTTGTTTAACTTCTGAAGCTTCCCTTCAAAATTTGAGTTCTTTGAACCCTTTGAACCTTGACCATATCGATTCAAAGTTTAATGGTTCATTCTCTTTCTTTGAATCTTCTGAAGCTTCAAAAATTTTGGACCCTTTTCTTTTCTGTCAGACTCGTTGAACCTTTGAACTGTTTTGGTTCAAAGTTCAATGGTTCAATGGTATATTCTTAGCTCTTCGAATCCTTTGATTTTCTAAGTCTTTCGATCTTTATTGAACTTGTTGAACCTTTGAATTTTGAAATCTTTTGGTTCAAGGTTCAATGGTTTAATGGTTCAATCTTTACTCTTTGAAGTCTTTTTTTTCTTTAAGTCCATCGAAGCTGTTAAACTTTGAACTTGCCGAAGCGCGTAGCTCTTTAAGTCAACCGATGTCATTGAACCTTGAACTCATTGAACCTTGAACTTTTGGAGGTGGGGTTCAATGGTTCATTCCATTTGTTTGAAGCCTGCCATTAAGTCTTTTGATTAAACCTTGGCATTGAACCAACCTTAAAATTGCCTAAGTATTGGAACTTGTGTCTTTGTGAAAGCCCGCTGGTTGAACATGTGGAACCTGCGAGTCCTTTAACTGAAAACACTTGAATAATTGAAGAATTTGAATACTCAGAACATTTTTTTAGAAGGGAAGAGATCATTTTGGCCTGTAGGACCAAAATAGTTGATATGTTGTCCCCAAAAACAAGTGATAGATTTTGGGAACAACAAACCCAATGAAACTTAGACTATCTCATAAATAAAAAATAAAATAAGGTAATTACACCCCTAAAAGAAAAGATGAGGTTGTCACATATTAAACAATACCTTAACATGTATGTTCATATTGGGTCTTTAATATTGGTCAAAATATTCCCAATATATTTCCCCATATTGAGTGGCATAAGGGTTAAAAACCAATGTTTATATAGTAAATATTAGAGGCAGGGTAATTACAAGGAGGATAAATATTTCCTAAATTGAAAAGGATCAAATCATAGATTTTTGGGTCATTAATAGACCTAGGATCTAAGTATACACTGCCTCTTCCTCTCAAAAATTTGAAATGGAAATTTTATCTCATATTTTCTCTCTCTCCAAGAATTTTGAAATGAAAATCATTTGGTGAGCATCAAATCTAATAAGCAAAGTACATAGGGTCATGGAATTAGATCTAGAGGAAAAGAGTGTTGGATGTATTTCTTGTTATGTGTTTCATAGGGGTTGTTTATGTAGGTATTGGATTCTTTCATCCCATAAAATACTAATACCAAGGTAGCCTAAATGGGATGCATCAGATCATATTAAAGCCCTCTGTAATAAAAATTTATATTTCAAGGGTGTATAATTTGTCTTTTTTGGTGCATATATTAGATCTATAGGGAAACATGTTAGATTTCATTAGAATTGTAATAGAGCTAATCCATAATGATGTTATAGAAGGAATTATGAATATTTCATGGAATTGATATACTGGACATTTTTCCTTTAAAGCAGCTAGAAAGTAGGTAGACTAACCTGCACTCACATATACCATTTTTTATGGATATCCACCCTAAATATTAGCGAGTTCATCTAGTGAATACCATTTTTTTTTATCAGAGGATGCCTATAAAATAATGCTAGTAAAATATGGGTACACATAAGAATAAGAAGAATGAAATTACTTCACTATTATTTAAATAAATTCACCATCTCAAACCCTCCACTTTATGATTATATCTCAACTCTTAACAAAGACAACCACCAAGTATATATGTATATACTTATAAAAAATAGTATGCAAAATGGTTCTTGCCAATTTATTTTTAAATTTTAAATTATGTGTGTGTGTGTTATTAATATGAAGATTTAATCGTTGGAACCCATTTAAGCTCTCTATATATTTTGAATTTGGAGGTTTCCAAATTTAACTTAGAGGAATCTCCTCAAATTTAAATTCATGTTAAAAATAAAAGAAAAAAATAATAATTCTTTTAAAAATCCAAAATTAATTGATTTTTTTTAATATCATCATTGACATTAAATCAAAAAAAAATCATATATAATAAATCAATATCCAAGGGAAATATCCAAATCAACCATTCAAAAATGAGTCAAGTATTGAATACCCCACATTTAAAAAAATAAAATATTTAAATTATTGATACCTTGACATGTCAAACATTTGGAAAAGAGGATAAATAATAAAATATATGCTTAAAAATCCAAAGACATAAAATATCTAAATTATTGACACCCTTATTATTAGCATGTAGAGCATTTGGAAAAGAGGATGAATAATAAAACATATGCTTAATGCAAATATTAAATTAGTGTAGGGAATGTTATTTCTATGCTTGAGCATTAGGTCATAAAGTCCTTCTACCCATTAAATGGTTTGATTGGTTCTCCATAATTAATTCATATTATAAAATTTTAAGTGTTTCATTTATTATTATCAATTATTACATCTATTGGGAGAACCAAATGGTGGTAGAGGTGGGAGTTGTGTGGGTAGATTTTACAATATTGTTTTTAAAGTATTATTTTCTCATTGTTTTATATTATTTTTTATTTAATGATATAAATATTTATTTAATCTAAATAAAATTTGAGAAATATTAAAATGTTAAAAATATATATTTATTAATAATTTTGATTTTATAAATTAATAAATATAGAAAATTGTTATTATTTATCTTAAATTTTATTTTATGTTAATTATTTTTATATTTGACAATGTGAAATAGTAGAAGATAATATTGTAACAGAGTATGATCAATAACATAATATGAAATTACTCTTAGATAGAAGCACTCTCTTTAGACAATAATATAGGATGTTTGTGTTTGTTAATTATGTGTTTGCCCAAGTTGATTATGACCTAAATATGATTGTGAAAGACATAGAAAAGTAGAACTGAGACAATGTCTGCTTAAGGAAAAAAAAAAATTGGATAAAACTGTGCTCACTTGAAAACAACATAGGATGGCCATGTCTGTTGATTTCAAACTTGTTTGCATTGACTTTGATAAAAAAAAATATAACTATTACCCCTATGTTTGTGGACAAGGTTGAGATATTGTGTTTCATTTTATGTTGCAGGAAGATCATTGTTTTATCCTTCTTCACTTTGAAATCCAAAGGTACTTTATGAGAGCTAAACTCTACCAAAAGAGAGGGGGTGTGTAATGGGCTAAAATGATCCCAATCACCCCTTGATGATTGAATGATGTCTATGTATCTTGATACTATGAAGATAGAAATTAACCACCCATAGTTCTCCCACCTAGAGTGATTGTGAAATTGCACTCGATTATATGTATGTAGCTATAAATATATCTTTGATACTTAACAATGGTAACTCTCAATTTTTTTTTTAGATGCTATAGACTTGGCTTATGAGGAATCCTTATGAATGATATTGAATTTGGCAAGAATAAGGAAGATTTTTTCAATGTGTATTAGTGTGTAAGTGCTCAATAAATAGTGCCAAGCTAGGAACCATGTTTCTTTGAAATAAGGTTTTGATTTACTTATTTAGTGAAATTTTGAAATGAGGTTTTGATTTACTTATATAGTGAAATCTTGAAATGAGGTTTTGATTTAATTATATAATGAAATATTTTGATGATTTTATTTTTCTAGCCTTATGAAATGTGTGGAAAAACCTAATAGAATAATTAAAAATGTACAAACTAGCTGTTATTTGGCATGGAATACAACCACACTAGGTGGACAAGTCTGTGGTAACAGACATGTCCTAGGGAATCAGGGACAATTATCATAAGTTGGAGATAGTTTGAGGGTAGTATAAAGTAGTGTGAACATTTGACTTGGAAATTTCTATGTATCAATGACAACAAACAAACAACCTAACCCACATATAGATAAATAGATTAGAGTAATGAATAATAAGAGTAGTGTATTTGAGCACAAGTTGAATGGTATAAGATGTGTTAATAATTAACATTATCAAGTACCCAAGACCATATTTACATATCTACATTTCTCCACTTTATTATAGTAATGAAATTACTATAATAAAGGTGAAATAATTAAACTTGAGTGTGTAAAACACACTTTGTCTTTGAGAGGATACTCCAGTTGTGTATGGCACTCATTTTAGCAAGACTTGGAATAACACATGAAGTAGTCAATTGCCCATATTTTAAATTTGAAAAAGTTAAACTGTTAAAAATGAAAAAAATGAAAGAAGAACAAGGGAGGAGTACACATGTAAGGAGATGAAACCATATTACCTTATAACCCTATAAACATGATAGAGAACTATGCCCTTTGTTGAAACACATAGAGAGATGGGTTTTTATGTTGAACCAATGCAAATTGAGAGTGATCAAGTCCATTTTTTGAATAACTAATCAATCCCTTGAGTTGTAAAGATGTATATACCAACTCTCATGAATGAGGATAAGTACCCAATGTACTAATCCATAAGATGGTGGAACCACGATGGGTTCACTAGAAGTGATGCCAATGTCATTGAGTTTCAATAGAATTGAACATACACCACCTATAAAAGACTATGAGACCACACAATGTGTAATATCCTCACTTGGATTTACTAGAATAACGTAATTTATTTTTTGAAAAAAAATTATATTTCACGTATTATTTCATTAGATTACACCATGAAAATCTAATTAGTGATCTAAGCATACTTAACTAAGTATGATAAACATAAATTAAAGATGTAACTTTTAATAGTTACTAATCACTATCATCACATATGATAAAACATAACTGCATAAAGAAAGTAATTAAATAAAATTGAGCCACAATTGGTATAATAATATAGCAACTGCTATCAATTTATATTAAGTAATCAATTACATTTACAACTAGCATTATGTCTCAACATAAATACAGTAATAGATATAGAGCTCCATGGAGCATGAGTCACTTAAACTCTAGTATCTATGATAATCTCAAGTGTAGTATGTAATAAGTATTTTAGTGGAGAGGGAAATCATCATTTGATCACTTTTACACACCAACCACAAACCATCGATCCCCCACACAATCCCCCAAATAGGAATAGGCCCTCCCTTCATATATGGGTAGATAGTGATGGTGTGACAATCTAGAGAGACATGCTAGTACTTGTGTGTTGTAAGATTTATAATACATGATGTGTACCACAAATAAAATATATTCTAACATGATATTGTACAAACATGTAAATCATACATATGAAATGACAACGTCTATATGTTAGGTTGTGGAGCTAAAATCTTCATAGGTATGCAAATGGAGGAGGTTGCTGAGTGTTACAGTAACTGACATGTCGATCAGGCCAACCGACATGTTGGTCATATTCAATGTACACAATAACTAGACATCTGTTAGGGGTCGGCTAACATCGGTCAAACAGGAACCGACGTCAGTCCCCTGTGTGTTTCCAGAACTGGTCTAATTTTAGACAGATAGTTTGTTTGCATGTAAAGACTAATTTTAGTCTTGATTTTACGTATTTCTAATTATTGTAATTGGGAAGTCTAATTATTGTTTGTATGGGATCTATTTAAGAGACCCATGGGGCTGTATTGTAATTAAGGATCAAGGACAAGGATTAGATCCTCAACTTCAAGAACAACAATGGGTTGGTTGTCTCAAGTGTGTAAGATCAGTTGATCTGTAGGTAGCAAGATCAAGGAGATCTACATGGTAAGTAAGATCAGCTAGATCTACAGGTGTGCAAGATCAAGGAGATCTACTTAGAGTACTTGGAGTACTTGGTGGACTAGAAGTAGGCAACAACGGTTGAGTTGATTGTCACTTACTGGTGGAGGAAATAACTCAGTGTTGAGTTGTGGTTGTACTTGATTGAGAGAGAGAGCTCTTGAGGTATAATTACTGTATGCCCAAGAGGTGTGGGAAGAGTGTGATTTCTTCATTGTATTTCCTTATGGAAGAGTGTTAATACAAGATTGTATTGTCTCTCATATTTTGTGTTATTTCTGAATTCTAGTTACATATTACTTCTAGTTTAATTATGTGTTTAGTTGCTTATACAAAGGTAATCAATTGTGCTCTTAAGGAGTAGGATCCTAACAAGTGGTATCAGAGCTTTGTGTTGAAGGATCCTGACAAGTGGTATCAGAGCTAGGTTCACTAACACCTTGGTTTTAGAGTGTGTTAAGTGTTTATTGATTATAGGTCACTCACAGGGGTTTCTATTTGAGTGGGAGTATAACAATGGTAGAAGAAATTAAACTAAGAATGGAGAAATTCAATGGCAATAATTATCAATTACGAAATTGTGAAAAGAAAGGGCATTTAAAGAAAGATTGTTGGTTGGTAGAAGATCAGCATGAAGGAAATAAAGAAGCAAATGATGCAGGTATTGTTGCACAGGATGCTCTTATAGTGTTCTTTGGATAGTCAGTAGATTCTTGAGTTTTAGATTCTATTACTTCTTTCCATGAAACCCCAAATAGAGTATTTTTCCATGATTATGTCCATGGAGACTTTGGAAAAGATTTATTTAGGGGTTGGTGAGCCTTGTCAAGTTGTGGGCAAAGGGGAAGTGTGGCTGAAATTGTAGACTGGGCAACACATGGGTGTTGAAGGATGTCATGCATGTCCCAGTCCTGAAGCGGAATTTGATTTTTGTAGGAAAGTTGGGTGATAAGGGTTGCACAGTAACTCTCATAGTGGAATCTTAGAAAGTTTCCAAGGGTGCACTTATTTTAGCAAGAGGTAAGAAAGTAGGTACACTTTATCTATCTACTTTTATTACTGATTCTCCTTCTGGTTTATCTACTTTAGATGTAGATGCAAAGATGTGGCTCTGTAGGCTTGGTCACATGAGTGAGAAGGGAATGGATATTCTTAAGTCAAATGGTAAGATTTCATATTTGAAAAGCATAGACCAAGATTTCTATGAGCATTGTATGTTTGGGAAACAGGTGAAAGTGAGGTTTCTCATAATTGGGTCAACAAAGAAGAAGCACAGGTTGGAGCTTGTTCACATAGGTGTGTAGAGACCAACTCAAGGAGCTTCTATTGAGAGGATCACAGTGTTATGTTTTTGATGATGCTACAAGAAAGGATTGGGTTTATTGCATAAAGAGGAAATTTGATATTTTTAACATATTTAAGAATTGGAAAGCCTTGGTTTTCAAGGAGAAGATGATGGACAGAGATCAGCTCAAGAAGCTAAATAATTCTAAGCAGGGCAGTGTTGATTTGGTTAAGGTTATGATCCAAAATGAGCTCATGGGTAAAAATCATCACTCATAGGAAAACACAGTTACCAGCGTCAGTCAGGTGAGAACTGACGTTGATCAGGCAAGAACTAACATCGGTCAAGTGAAGATCAAAGTTCAGTGATGTCAGGCAGGTGAAAATCTAACATTGATCAAGTAAGAACTGACGTCAGTCAGGTCAGTCGCATAGAATCGCCATTACGTCAGGTGCAGATGCAAGACTGGCCAGAGATGACTGGGATCGGTCACTGTTAGAATGAATTTTAGGCAGACAGCAAGCTGTCAAGGAGTCTCAAACGCCCATGTGGAGGTCTAAAAGGGTAAGTAAGCCTCAAATTTGTTATTCCCCTTCTTTATACTACTTGTTGCTCACTGATGGTGGAAAACCAAGAAGTTTTGAAGAGGAAATACAGGTAAAATCTAGGAAATAGTGGGAGCATAGCATGAATGAAGAAATTGATTCCTTGGAAGAAGAACTAAATGTGGAGATTTGGTAGAGTTGCCAGCCAGGATGAAAGCACTGAAAGATGAATGGATTTATAGGTTAAAGAATAGATGGATAGGTGAGACAAAAGGCTAGGTTATATGGTCTTGAGCCAGCTACAGGATAATGGTGTTTAAGGTTTGACAGGTGTATGACAAAGCATGGCTTTAGTCAATGTCAATGTGACCATTGTGTTTATTTTACTAAGTTGGATAATATTAGCTACATTATCCTATTACTATGTGTAGTGTACATGCTTGTTGCAGGGTCACACATGCAGGGAATTGATGAGCTAAAGGTAAAATTACCTCACATGTTTGCCATGAAGGATTTAGGTGCAACAAAGAAAATCTTTGGCATGAGTATTTCTAGAGATAGGAAAAGTCACAAGTTTATTTTGTCTCCAGAGGATTGTGTGAATAAGGTAGTGGAGAGGTTCAATATGTAGGATGTAGAACTGGTTAGCACACCTATGGTTAGATAGTTCATAGAACAGTGTCCTAAATCACATGATGAGGTTGAGTACATGAGTACTAGACCTGATATTTCCCAAGAAATGGGAGTTATCAATAAGTTTATGGCCAATCCAGGAAAGGAGCATGGGAAAGCAGTTCAGTGGATTCTCAGGTATCTGAGAGGGACCAATAGTAGGTATTCATGTTATGTAGGGTCAATTCAGATATGGCAGGTTACTTGGATGACAGGAGAAGCACCATAGGATATGTGTTCACTATTGGTGGAATGGCAGTTAGCTAGATTTCAGAGTTGCAGAAGGTTGTTGCAGTCACGGTGGCTAGCAAGGATAAGAATCCTGCAGATATGTTAAAAAAGCCAGGAATAAAGGAGAAGTTGAATCTTCATTCAACTTCTGTTGGTCTTCAAGATTGAACTTGAAGAGGGATACACGCTAGGAAACAAAATTAGAGGATGTACAGGTACAGGTGTAGATGTTTATCTCCAAGTGGGATATTGTTAGGTTGTGGAGCTAAAAGCTTCATAGGTATGAAAATGGAGGAGGTTGTTCAGTGTTACAATAATCGATGTTGATTATGCCAACTAACATCAGTCATATTCAGTGTACATATCAATCGACATCAGTTATGGGTCAGCCGGCATCGATCAGATAGGAACCGATGCCGGTTGCTCTTTACACTGAATATGACCGACGTTGGTTGGCCTGACTGACATCAATTATTGTAACACTCAAAAACCTCCTCCATTTGCATACCTATGAAGCTTTTAGCTCCACAACCTAATAATCTCCCACTTGGAGATAAACAACTGCACCTATACCTGTACCTGTACATCCTCTAATTTTGTTTCCTAGTTTGTATCCCTCTTCACGTTCAATCTTGAAGACCAATAGAAGTTGAATGAAGATTCAACTTCTCCTTTGTTCCTAGCTTTGTTAACATATCTGCAAGGTTCTTATCCTTGCTAGCCACTGTGACTGCAATAACCTTTTGAAACTCTAAAATCCAGCTAACCGCCATTCCACCAATAGTGAACACATATCCTATGGTGCTTCTCCTGTCATCCAAGTAACCTGCCATATCTGAATCTACATACCCATGTATAGAAGTTCTTGACCCTGCATAGCATGAATACCTATTTTTGGTCCCTCTTAGATACCTGAGAATCTGAGAGGGACCAACAACAGGTATTCATGCTATGCAGGGTCAAGCACTTCTCTACATGGTTATGTAGATTCAGATATGGCAAGTTACTTGGATGACAGGAGAAGCACCATAGGATATGTGTTCACTATTGGTGGAATGGCGGTTAGTTGTATTTCAAAGTTGTAGAAGGTTGTTACAGTCATGGTGGCTAACAAGGATAAGAACCCTATAGATATGTTAACAAAGTCAGGAACAAAGGAGAAGTTGAATCTTCATTCAACTTCTATTGGTCTTCAAGATTGAACTTGAAGAGGGATACAAGCCAGGAAACAAAATTAGAGGATGTACAGGTACAGGTATAGGTGCAGCTATTTATCTCTAAGTGGGAGATTGTTAGGTTGTGGAGCTAAAAGCTTCATAGGTATGTAAATGGAGGAGGTTTCTAAGTGTTACAATAACCAACATCGATCAGGCCAACCGATGTCAGTCATATTTAGTGTACAGAGCAACTGGAATCAGTTATGGGTTGGTTGACATCGGTCAGATACGAATCGACGTTGGCAACCTGTGTGTTTCCAGAATTGGTCTAATTTTAGATGGACAGTTAGTTTGCATGTAAAGACTAATTTTAGTCTTGAGTCTGCATTTCTAATTATTGTAATTGGGAAGTCTAATTATTTTTTGTATGGGATCTATTTAAGAGACCCATGGGGCTGTATTGTATGGAATGACAAGGAAGAGATCCTTCTGAGTGTAAGATCAGTTGATCTGCAGGTAGTAAGATCAGGGAGATCTACATGGTAAGTAAGATCAGTTAGATCTACAGGTGTGCAAGATCAAGGAGATCTACTTGGAGTACTTGGAGTACTTGGTGGACTGGAAGTAGGCAACAACAGTTGAGTTGATTGTCACTTATTGGTGGAGGGAACAACTCAATGTTGAGTTGTGGTTGTAATTGGTTGAGAGAGAGAACTCTTGAGGGAGAATTACTGTATGCCCAAGAGGTGTGGGAAGAGTGAGATTTCTTCATTGTATTTCCTTCTGGAAGAGTGTTAATAGAAGATTGTATTGTCTCTCATATTCTGTGTTGTTTTTGAATTCTAGTTACATATTACTTTTGGTTTAATTTCGTGTTTAGTTGCTTATACAAAGGTAATCAAGTGTGCTCTTAGCAGTAGGATCCTAACATGTAAATCATACATATGAAATGACAAAGTCTATATAAACATTACTTTGGTCAAAATTTTCAAATAGCTATTGATCTCTAAGATCAGTTAAATTCATACACACCACTTGAGAAAATTACTTTCATATGGCATTGGTGATGATAAGTAAGATAATGAAGTCCCTCTCACTTCTTAGTTAGTACCAACAATGTGATAGTTGGTTAAAACTAATGTAACCAATAGATTCATACTAATTATTTCCTACTAGCAAGTATAACTTAAGCTAAGTACATAAATAATCATAATACATACATTTAATCCATAAAATGTATGAATGAATCTCTACTATATTATTCAACACATAAATAATAAGCATAACAAGTACGTTTAATTACTAGATAGGTAATATATATATATATATTTAGACTGCATTTCTAAAATCTTTGAGTAAATTCCATTGTATTACCATGAAGAATATCATAGTATATTATTCATATTACTCATTTACAAACAATAATCATAAATAATTAAAAGATCAATTAAATCATAAACAAACAAATGTTCTTTTCATTTATGAAACCTAATATTCTTTTGAAAGGCTTTATGCATATAATTATAGTTCCTATCCTTTAGGATTTTATGACTTAATTTAATAGTCACATTCTATAATTATAGGCATGTAGCCCATTGTATAAATATAAGATATAAACGTATATGATAACCTAAATTCTCATATAGGTATATTTCATATATTTATCAATTTGTGCATAATATACGCCCCATAATATATATAATTATATACACAATTACTATTCTAAACCACTAATAGTGTTTTTCATTATTCTTTTAGAGCTTGAAAGATTCCAACCAACTAATAACTTTTCATGAGAAAGTTTTCAAGAACCATATTGGTTATCAACATTTACTTAACCTTTATTTCACTTACAATTTAAATTAGGCTCATATTCATAACTAGATCACCTTCCCTACTTTTCCCCCAATTTAAGTCTTTTGACTATATATACCTTAATCCGAGTTATTGAGAACATAGAATAATAATAAAACAATCCTAAACCTTTGCCTTTGTTTATCAAAAGGAGGTTAATACTCTTTTAGTGTTTCTATATGTATCAATAAATCAAACTATAACTAATATAAAATCAACAAGACTTAACATAGTTGTGTAAGTTTTCTAATAAAGCAAATTGCTCACAATTATCCACTCCAGGTTTGGCTTATTCGAATTTATAAGTTCACTATTTTAAAATTCAAATACATTATGTGTGTGTGTGTGTGTGTGTGTGTGTGTGTGTACATATACATATATATGTATATGTATATGTATATACATATATATGTATATGTACACACACACACACACACACACACACACACACACATATATGTATGTATGTATGTATATATACATATACATATACACACACACACACATACATACATACATACATACATATATATATATATATATATATATATATATATATATTATATGTATGTATATATAAAATATATGTATGTATGTATGTATGTATGTATGTATGTATGTGTATATATATATATATATGTATGTATGTATGTATGTATGTACACACACACACACATATATATCCCATGTTTAAATGTCAAATAACACACAGTTCATATATCCTTTGATAATTCATGTTTATACTCATAATTTACAAATAAATATGCATGGTCCGATTAGGTGTATGTTTAAAGTGTTTTCAGATATATGACTAAATTTAAATGTATATACAATAACTCTCAATTTTCTGTGATTGATATATACAAAATAGCTCTCTCTCTCTCTCTATATATATATATATAAATGAATGAATTAAAATATATGACTATGTTTCAAACAAGGTATATATATATATATATATATATATATATATATATATATATATATATATATATATATATATATATATATATACCTTGTTTGAAACATAGTCATATATTTTAATTCATTCATTTTTATATTCATAGTTTCATGTATGTATGTATACTCAATCCATATGCATGTATTGCATTTCAATTGATAGGACACAGTTGATACACACACACACACACACACACACACACACCCACACCCGCATAGATGTCTATATTCACTATTTAAAAATGAATTAAAAACACATAGTCTACATAGGTATATGTATATATTTGTCATTTGTAGAAGACTCTAAACACACACATTCCCCATATGTATTCAATCTAACTGAATGACAGTCATATTATAAATACCAAATGAACCGACATAACACAATATTCCCTTTAACCCGTCCAAAGTATTTTTGACTCATATTTATTTATTTTAAATACTCATGACCTATATATATATACTCAATAGGTTTATTCCTTGTAACTAAGTATATAAATATATTTATTTTGAGTGTACTACATGTATGTATATACATATGGAGTTCTAAAAACTTAGTCTATATATGTATAGGGAAATATTATCTGCCCAAGGTTTTATCATGAGCTAGGGCATTGTATTGTCAAACTTAACACTAAAATCAGTCTAGTTTGTAGTCTTAAGGAATTAGAGGTTATTTGGATTAGTTTTTTGGATGGTCAAGACATCCATAAGGCTAAGATTGTATCTCAATACAAAATTCAATACATTTTCTAAACCCTAGGAATCCAAACCATACACATAATTATTTAAACAAATGAAAATAATTACTTAACCAACCTCAATATCGCTTCCAATCTGAAATAGAATGAACCAAAATTCCTTCTTTTCCTTATTCTACACTTTCCTTCTCCTCTATGTGTCACATTTTCCTCTCAACTCTCCTCTTATAGTTATTTTACTCACCCATCTCTTACCATTCAAAAACTTGCATGCCTCTGTTATTGCCTAGCTCATAGTACATGCATGATCCTTATTATTTTTCAACCCCAACTAATCTCATAGTTAAATTTCATTAACCATACCAGAAAAGCCCTAAATTTTCCCTCAAATCTCCCTTAATTCCTTAATTATTATTTGATTCATTTCAAATCCCTACATGATCAATACTACATTACATGCTCAAGTGTCCCACTTTAAAAGTCCACTTTAAACATTATTAACAATGATAACTATTAATTAAATATTAACATAACCTATGCATGTTAACAAGACTAGGTTAGATCATATGATAGTATTAGGTTATAGTGCAATTTTTTCAATATTTTTTTAAAGATAAAAAATATCATGACATTTAAATAGTATTGTGACTAACAATAAAGTCGATGATATTATTTTATCCAAATTATAATACTATTATGATTAGTATCCTAATCATAATGGTATTATAATAACATAATTATCACATTATTACTATTCTATATAGACAATCTACATCTTTTGTTATCTTCATACCTTAAGGCGTATATCTATATTCTCTAATACCAATGATAACAAGCTAATGTTTTAAAACATTGCAAAGATGTTTTTGTTAGTCTATATATAATAGTAACTATATATTACCCACATAGATTTACACTCTTGCAATCATAAACAAACATGAGTATAATAACATAATATAGTTATACTAAAACATTATGCACTAAGTATACATAAAATATCTAGAATTCAATCACACATGATTTATTCCACATATAAGTACTAAATTAAACTAACATTCAAAATCTAATGTCTAAATAAAAATAAATTTAAAAATGTACTAACTCTAATAATCCACATAATGCATCTAACATGTATTTTCTACTATGGTGTGTGCATGGGTTTTAACAGATCCTCTATCATCCCCCAACATCTCTATCTACATCACCTTCTCTGATGATGCTCTTCCTCCATCATGCTTTAAGGGATGAACTTTAAGGGATGAACTCTCTTGCATTTAACTCACAACAAGAAGGTAGTTATCCCAACACATCATGATATATGTCATAAAACAATGTTGTAACAATAACTAAGATAATCATAATGTATATAATTCATACTACAACAAACTCATAGTAATGAAATCATGAAATCAAAGTAACATACAATTGTCTCATAACAACATATGATTTATAATTTAGTTAAAAAGTAACTAATCAATTTAACAACCATAATAATCCATAGATAACTAGGTAAATCAACTTAGTGAGAAATTGGGATGTAACATCCTTTCCCCCTAAAGTTGGTCATCATCCTGATGGCTATTATTAAACCAATAGTTCAAAATGAAAAACATTATTTAGCAGATAGATATCATAATATGAAGCATAAAATCAATCAAACAAATATGGAAATAGCTCGTGGAACTCATCATAGTCCTACCAAGTAGCACTATCATTAGAGTATTAGTCCCATAAGACCTTGCACTATAACACTTCTCTATTAAGCAAATGAAGTTTGTGAGTGTTAATTACTCTGATTGGTTCTACCATGACCACCCCAGGATCCAGAACTTGTAAAGCATTCCAATCCAACATGTGTGAAGGATTAGCTATATAATTTTTATTATAAGATACATGAAAGACATTATGTAATAGATCTAGTGCTAGTGGAAATGCAAGCCTATATGTTACAAGATTGAACACTTCTAAAACTTTGAAGGGTCCCACATATCTTGGTGAATTTTTTTCTAACTTCCCAAATTTAATCAATATTTTTTACGACTTAACTCACAAGAATAATTTATCACCTACTGAAAACTACCTACTTGTTCTCTTCAAATCAACATAGATTTTTTGTCTATCATTGGCCTCGACCAATCTCTATCTGATTGTTTTGATTTGATATTCCATTTTTGAAAGCATATTAGGTCTAAAGACTACCTTGTATTCCAACCTATCCAAACTGATTGGTGTCCTGCACCTTCTTCCATAAAAGGCTTTAAATGGTGCCATTTTTAAATAAGATTAACATGAGTTATTGTAAGAAAACTCAAACAATTAAAGGTATTATTCCCACTTGTATTGTTGATCCATGCAAAACATATGAAGAAGATCCTCTAACACTTTATTAACTCACTTAGTTTGATTTTCAGTCTATGGGTAATATGTAGTATTGAAAATTAGTTGTGTACTCAAAGATGAACTTAGAGTTAACCAAAACCTAGAAGTTATCCTTAGATCATGATCTAAAATTATCTTCTATAGAAATCCATGCAATCAATACAACTCCTTTATGAATCTCTTTACAAGATTAGGTGTATCATTTATCAAATTATGTGGTATAAAATGTGCTACCTTGGTTAGTTTATAAAATACAACCAAGATCATGTCATGCATGTTCCATGATAATGGTAACCCTTGGAAAAAGTCCATACTAGTCACCTATAATTTCCATTCTGATGTGTCATGTGGATATAGCAATCCTTTCAGATGCACATGTTTCACTTTCACTTGCTAACATTCTAGACATGTGACTTAAATAAAATAAAATGCTCTAAGCTCTGCCATGAACTTGATTACTCCTAGATGCCCTAAATATTGGCCATTTCGTAGTTCCTTTAGCACTATGCTCCTCATATTCTCTTAATCTAACACATACATCCTTATACTATATTGTAGAAGACCATCATTCTCTAAGATGTAACTTTTATACCTAAGATTTTGAGCATTCTTAGACAAAGCTCTATTGACCTGATTGTAGAATTAATCTCTTGGTGAGAATTCAATCACTCTATCTCTGAAAGTACTTATGATATTAACCATAACTGCTATGTACCTTCTAAAACTTAAGGCATTAACTACTCTATTTTCCTTTCATTTGATGTAATTGATACCAAATTCATAGTGAGACAAAAACTCTAACCAACATCTCTGATGAGCATTCAAATTTGGTTTGGTAAAAATGTATTTGAGTCCCAAGTTATTAATCTTGAGCTCAAATGGTTTTCCAAAAAAATAATATCTCCATACTTGAAAAACATGAATAATTAATGCAAGTTCAAGGTCATGAGGGGCATAATTCACCTCATAAGACTTTATCTTCCTTAACTCATAAGCTACCACTACACCATTCTACATAAGGAATCCTCCTAGTCCATCCCCACACACATCTGTGATCAATAAAAAATGACCATTGAGATCAGGAACTCTTAACATTGGTGTTGAAGTAAGCCTTCTTTTCAATTCTTGAAAAGCTACTTCACACTTATCTAACTAGATAAAACTTTGATTCTTACATTATAGAGAGATAATTAGATTAACTATCTTGGAAAAAATTGAAATGAATTTATTGTAATAGCCTAATAATCCCATGAAACTCATTACCTCATAGACATTCCTTGGTGTTGGCCACTCCATAATGGTTCTTATCTTAGCTAGATCAACTAAAATTCCATCCACTGAGATAATATGTCTTATATATTTCACTTTATTTTTAAAAAATTCACACTAAAAAAAATTTCCATACAACTTATACTTTTGTAAACATTGTAAAACTAATTATAGATGTTGAACATGCTCTTCTTCATCTTTAAATTATATAGGAATGCCATCTAAATATAAGAAAACAAAATTATCTAAATAATATTTGAACACATTGCTCATGAGATTCAAGAATGATACAGGTGCATTCATCAACCCAAATGGTAACATTATAAACTCATAGAGCCCATATTGAGTTCTAAATGTTATCTTGAGAATATCCTCAACTTTTATCCTTAACTGATGATATCCATCTCTAAGATCAATCTTAGAAAAAATTGTTTCTCCTTGCATCTGATCAAAAATATCATCTATTTGAGATAGTAAATACCTATTTTTGATAGTCACTTTATTCAACATTCTATATTCAAAGCCCATTTGAAGAGTGTCAACCTTCTTCTTAATGAAGATAAATAGTGTACCCCATGGTGATACACTTGGTTTGATCAACCCTTTGGATAACAAATCTTGAATTTGAGCCTTAAATTTAACCAATTCAGTGGTTATCATTCTATGTGGTGCTTTAGACTAAGATTTTGTTCCTAGTTTGATATCCATAGAGAAATCAAACTCCTATTTAGGAGGCAATCCTAGAAATTTCAATTGATAGTTCCTTAGTTTCCTCCATTTCATTTATCTTGACAATAAATGTTCAAATCCTTTTCCTTAGGCCTTTCTGAGTTACATTTTACAAATCTCACTAAGTCTTAACTCCCTTTTCTTGCCCTAAATTAGTGTCTTATATCCAAAATTGTCTAGACATTCAACCTTCTTCAGATATCATTCAACTTTAGCTTTATGCTTCACAAGCTAGTTGACTCATAGGATCACATCGTATGACCCTAATGGGGTTACATAAATATCCACAACCATTATGATTTTTGACAACCTATTTTTTAATTCAATTAAACACTTATCAAATTTGACTTTAGAATCATTCCCATATTGTACCAACCATACATTTTCTATTACCAACTTTTCTAGATAACTTATTTAGAATTATAGGAGATATAAAATAGTTTGTAGAATGGAAATTGGATGTTTCAATAAAATACTTGACAGTTTTATGGGTGAAGTTTAGAATTCATCCTATCGATTATTAACTACTGCATGAATATGTTACTAAAAATTATTTGTTGAGGGGCAAAACCTTTGTTCTTCAACTTATCCTTGGTACACTCACACGTAAAATGGTCACCTACATAGATGTAACAACTTCTTGGAAGTCCCTTCCTATCAAATTGTTGGTTTCCATTGAAACTTCCTTTAGAATCATTACCTAGTTTTTTCTACTTGAATCACTTTTAAATATGGTATTATGAGTCTTGAATTGTCTTTTGGATTCTCCACTCCTTTGCTTTCAATTCTTATTCTTCAAAATTGGCTTAGAACTTCCAACCTTTTTCTTAATCTTGTCTTTGACCTGAGTAAGAGATTTCAACTTTTTTTCCTATTTGACTACTTTCTCAAAGACTTGGTCCATGGTAGATGGCCCATGAACATCCACCTCTCCACAAATCTAGGGTTTTAATCCCATGATGAACTTCCTAATTTTGAACCTCTCATCTATTTAATATTATAGTACATATTTTAGAAGCTTGGTGAATTGTTCTTAGTACTCATTCATCAACAAGTATCCTTTTTTTAAATTTTTAAAATCTATAAGATTTTAATCAAAATATAATTTTGGAAGACACCATGATATGAATAGTGTCACAAACTGCTCCCATATAATGGTGGTCGAGTTAAGGTTCATTTTTAACTTTTTATTGGCCCACCATGTAACTACATCTCTAGCCAATTGATATGCTCCCCAAATAGATTTGGTGACCTTAGAGTTGTTTCAAATCTCAAAATAATTATCCATTTCAATAAACCATGATTTATATCTATCTCCCATAATGGTTCTATCAAACATAGGTGGATTCACCTTTTTCATATTCATAGCCAAATCTATGACTACATGTGTTCTCGTATCCTGAGGCACTTCCTCATGTCTCTGATCTTGAGGGATTTCATACTCAACAAGATGATTTTTAGGCTCATCTTGATGGGATTCCTCCTCATTTCCATGAATTACCTATTCTAGGGTTACAATTCTATCCCTAGTCTCATTCATAGATGCAAAAATTTGATCCAACTTTGTTGCTTGCTTAGTGACAAATTGGTTAGGATCAAAGGGAGGGTTATTGTCATTGACATGTGAATAACCCTATCTAGATTATCTTTATCACACCATTATTAATTTAAATAATATAATAATATAAAAACATTAGCAAACTCATTAAGTCCTAGAGTTCAAGTCACAATTTTGATGCCACAATGTATAACCCCACTAGGATTGATTAGAATAATATAATTTATTTTAAAATTATATTCCACATATTATTTCATTATATTACACCATGAAAATATAATTAGTGATTTAAGAATACTTAACTAAGTATGTTAAACATAAAGTAAACATGTAACTTTTAACAATTACTGATCAGTAGCATCAGATATAACAAAACATAACTGCATAAGGAAAGTAATTACATAAAATTGAGCCATGAATGGTATAATAATATAGCCACTACTATCAATATACAGTAAATAATCAATCACATTTCCAACTAGAATTATGTCTCAACGTAAATACAATAATAGATACAGTGTTTCATGGAGCATGAGTCACTTGAACTCTAGTATCTTTGATAATCTCAAGTGTAGCTTCCAATAAGTACCATAGTGGAGAGGGAGAGACTCATCTAAGTGATTTTATATACCAACTATATATCATTGATCCCTCACATAATCTCCCAAATAGGAAATAACCCTCCCTTTATGGATGGATAGATAGTGACGGTGTGGGAATCCAGAGAGACATGCTAGTACCTATGTGTTGTAATATTTCTAATACATGATGTGTACCACAAATAAAATACATTCTAAAATGATATCACATAAACATGTAAAGCATACTTATGAAATTATAATGTCTATCTAAATAATACTTTGGCCAAAGTTTTCAAATATTTATTGATCTCTAGGATTAGTCAAATCCATACACACCACTCAATAAAATTACTTTCATCTAGCATTAGTGATGCTAAGTAAGATAGTGAAGTCCATCTCATTTCTTAGTTAGTACCAACAATGTAAAATTTGGTTAAAACTAATGTGACCAATAGATTCACACTGATTATTTCCTACTATCAAGTATAAGTAAGCTAAGTACAAAATAGTTACAATACATAAATTTAGTCCATCAAATGTATGAATGAATGTATACTATATTATTCAACACATAAATAATAAGTATAACAAGTAAGTTTAATTACCAAATGGGTAAATTATATACTTGGACTACATTTATAAAATCTTCAAGTAAATTTAATTGTAATACCACTAATAATATCATGGTATATTGTTCATATTACTCATTTACAAACAACAATCATAAATAATTAAAATATCAATTAACTCATAAACAAACACATATTATTTTCATTTATGAAACTTAATATTATTTTAAGAGGCTTTAAGAGTATAATTATAGTTCCCTATCCTTGAGTATTTTATGATTTAATTTACTAGCCACAATCTATAATTATAGGAACACATCCCATTGTATAAATATAAACTATATACGTATATGAGAACCTAAGTTATCATATAGGTATATTTCATATATTTATACATTGTACAGAGTATATACCCCATAATATATATAATTAAATACACAATTACTATTTTGACCCACTAATAGTATTTTTCATCATTCTTTTAGACCTTACAAGTTTCCAACCAACTAATAACTTTTCATGAGAAATGCTTTGAGAACCATATTCATTCTCAACATTTCCATAACCTTTATTTCACTTAAAATTTAAATTAGGCTCATATTCATACCTAAATCAATTTCCCTTCTTTTCCCCTAATTTAACTCCTTTGATTGTAAATACGTTAATATGAGTTGTTGAGAACAAAAGAAAATAATAAAAAAATCCTAAACTCTCCCTTTGTTTATCACAAGGAGGTTTATACTCTTTAATTGTTTCTAAATGTATCAAAATATCAAACTATAACTAATATAAAATAAACATGCCTTAACACAGTTTGTAAGTTTTCTAATAAGTCAAATTGCTCACAATTATCCATTCCAGGTTTGGCTTATTCGACTTTATATGTTCACTATTTTAGAGTCAAATATATATATATATATATATATATATATATATATATATATATATATATATATATATATATATATATAATATAATATAATATAACTCCCCTATTTGAATGTCAAATAACACACAGTCCATATATCCTCTGATCACTCATGTTTATAATCATAGTTTACAAACAAATATGCATGGTCTGATTAGGTGTATGTTTAAAGTGTTTTTAGACATATGACTAAAGTTAAAATGCATATACAATAGCTTTTGATTTTGTGTGATTGATATATACATAATCTATCTATATATATATGTATCCTGTTTAAATAAAACACACAATCACACACACACACACACACACACACACACACATAATTAGAAACAAAATCATATACTTTAATACATTCATTTTTATATTCATAGTTTTGTGTATGTATGCATAATTAGTCCTTATGCATGTACAAGATTATAATTAATAGGATATAGTTAAAACACACACACACACACACACACACACACACACACACACACACACACACACACACACACACACACACACACACACACACACACACACACACACACACACACACACACACACACACACACACACACACACACACACACACACACACATATTCACTACGTTAAAATGAATCAACACATAGTCAACATGTGTGTGTGTGTGTGTGTGTGTGTGTGTGTGTGTGTGTGTGTGTGTGTGTGTGTGTGTGTGTGTGTGTGTGTGTGTGTGTGTGTGTGTGTGTGTGTGTGTGTGTGTGTGTGTGTGTGTGTGTGTGTGTATTCACTATTTCAAAATGAATTAAACACACATAGATATATGTATATATTCACCATTTATATAAGAATCTAAACACACACAGTCCCCATATGTATTAAATCTAACCAAACAATAGTCATAATATATATACCAAATGAATCAATAGAATACAAAATTCCCTTTAATCCATCCAAAGTATTTTTGACTTAGATCTATTTATTTCAAATACTCATGACCTATATATGATCTTTATATATATATATATATATATATATATATATATATATATATATATATATATATATATATATATATATATATTGAATAGGTCGATTCCTTCTATCTGAGTATATAAATATATTTATTTTAAGCATACTACAAATATGTATATAGATATGGAGTTCCAAAACCTGAGTCTATATATGTATATGGAAATATTATACACCCAAAGTTTTATCATGAGCTAGGGCATTATATTGTCAAGAAACTAAAAATAATTTACCCTAATGACTTAACCCCCAAATCAGTTTAGGTTACAATCTTAGGGAATCAGAGGTTATTTGGCTTAGTTATGTGGATGGCTGATCTATCCATATGGCTAAGCTTGTATCTTAATACAAAATTAAATACATTTTATAAACCATAAGAATCCAAACCATACACATAATTCTTTAAACAAATGAGAATAATTACTTCACCAACCTCAATATCACTTCCAATATGTAACATAATGAACTAGAATTCCTTTTCCTCCTTATTATGCACTTCCCTTCTCCTCTTTGTGCCACATTCTCCTCTCAAATTGACTCTTATAGTTATTTTACTCACCCATATCTTACCATTCAAAAATTTACATGCCTTTGTTAACTCCCAGCTCACAATCCATGCATAATCCTTTTTTTAACCCCATCTAAAATCATAGATAAATTTAATTAACCATACTCGAGAATCCATAATTTCTTCCTCGAATGTCCCTTAATTCCGTAACTATTATTTTATTCACTTCAAATCCATGCATGATCAATACTACATGACATGCCCGAGTGCCCCACTCTAAAAGTCCACTTTAAACATTATTAACAATGATAACTATTACTTCAATATTAACGTAGTCTATGCATGTTAACAAGTCTAGGTTAGATCATAGGATAGTCTTAGGTTTAGTACATTTATTGTAATAATTTTGTAAAGATAAATAATATCACGACTTTTAAATAATATTATGACTAACAATAAAGTCAATGATATTCTTTTATGCAAAATGTAAATCAGATAATTAGTATCCTAATCATAATAGTATTATAATTAAATAATTTTTGCATTATTACTAATTTATATAGACTATCTACGTCTTTTGTTATCTTCATACCTTAAGGCATATATTGATATTCCTAATATCAATGATAACAAGCTAGTGTTTTAAAACATTGTAAAGACATTTTTTAGTATATATATAATAGTAACTAGATATTATCCACATAGATTTACATTCCCATAATCATAGACAAACATGAGTAAAATAGCATAATGTAGTCATACTAAAACATTATTCACTAAGTCTACATAAAATATTTGCAATGCAATCAAACATTATTTATTATAGATATAAATACTAAACTAAACTAATATTCAAAATTTAATATCTAAATGCAAATAACTTCAAAAACATATTAATGCCAATAATCCACATAATGCATATAATATGTATTATCTAATATGGTCTATCCATGGGCTTTAGAATTTCCTCTATCATCCCCCAACATCTCCATCTATGTCACCCTCTTTGATGACACTATCTCTCCATCATGCTCTAAGGGATGAACTCTCCTGCATCTAACTCATGACAAGAAGGTAGTTAGCTTGATACATCATGATATATGTCATAAAACAATGTTATAACAATAATTAACATAATCATAATATATATAATTCATAGTATAGCCAACTCATAGGAATGAAATCATGAAACCAAAGTAATGTATAACTGTCCCATATCATCATATGACTTATAGTTTAGTTAAAAAATAATTATTAAATTTAACAACCATAATAATCCACAGATAATTAGGTAAATCAGTTTAGTGAGAAATCAAGATTTGACACAATGGGTTCACTAGAAGTAATGCAAAGGCCATTGAATGTCACTAGACTTAAATGCACATCACACATAACATATTGAATCACACCACTATAAATGGATCTATATTATACTTGCATGGTCTAAAGAGAATGAATAATATTATTACCCCCATAATGATCTTAGTGCCCCTAGTTATGAATTGGAATAAAAACCATTTGTATTTAAAACTATGTATTCACTAAAATCTAGGTACAAATACTTGATTATGTTAGTTTTGGCTCTATTTCACATTAATTGACTTGAGAAATTAATCAATACTTATTTCACCACATCGCTCTATCACAAGCACATATAAGAACTTATTTATTTTATAAATTGCTATTTTACACCTAAAAAAAATTTCTAATGGCTAAAACCCCTTAGAAGCATCTATACAAACATTATAGATCTCATAATTCACACATTTATTTGCACAGTAGGATAGACTAGTTAGGTAAATATGTCAGTCGATATTGACCCCTATGGGTTGATCCTAACCCTAACCCTTTAAAGACAACTTTTCAATTTTGGACCCTCCCATGTAGATTGATTTGTATTTTTAGGATATGTAGCATTAGGTTTTCCATTTTTTGATTGTTATAAAGACACACTTAGGTTACTTATTCTATCACATGTAAATTTTAATATAAAAGCATACTTGCATTTTTTCACATTGAGAAAAGCTTCCTTATTATTCCAAGTTCAAATTCTAATCATTTGGAGTAGTTCTCAACCAAATCCAATGCTAGTTTATTGGAGCTAAAGAAAAAAAAGATCAAGTATTCAATCCATATCTATATTAATTAATATAGTCAAAGAAGAACAATTAGGTAAAACACTCTAACTATGAGAAGCACATGGGATTTATTTCCCTCTTTAGAGTATTATATATGTAGGCAAAAAATAATCATCATGGGGGTGATTGGGGTCAACTCAACCCATTACACTCCATTATTTTTTTCTTTATATATTTTCAATCATTACAAGTTTTATTAGTGTTTCAACCTTGAAGAATCCATTTATAGGTCTTTTTCACACCTCTGAAGGTAAAATATATGCATAGAAACATAATTCAAGATATCACAAATGATCATGACCTAATATCCTATTTTTTTGAAAAACTAAGGATTGAATAGTTTAGCTCAATAATGGCAGTCAATACTAACCTATTTGGACTATCATATCCCTTTACTAGTTTCCGTCACAACTTTTGTAAATTTTTAGAATTGACTCCTGTTAGCCTATTTTATACGTTTATTAGTTTTACATAGTTAGAACTTAGACATAAACAACTAAGTTTATTATTTCATTTATAACTAGTTTAATTTCACTCAATTTTACTTTATTAAATTTAGTATTCTGCTGGTCAAAAGTCCATTTATAGAATTTTATTATGTTTCATTCAGTTTATCAAAATTAGGGTTAATTCATCTATTAATACAAATAATGGTAAAAGAATATGTAACTTTGAACTCTAAAAAAGTGTATGAAAAACTATCATGATTTTGAAACTATAACTTTGAACTTTGAAAATGTGCATGAATAAGTATCATGCTTTTGAAACTATAAATTTGAACTTTGAACAAGTGTGTAGTCATATAAATGTCACTTAAGTGCAATGAGTGTCACTTGAGATCACCCATCCCTAGCTTAGCCCTATACCTATCTTATGGCCTATTTAGACCCTTATCAAGATTTCATGCATGTATTACACATCCATAGACATCCCAAAATTAGTCCCTAACCTTCCCTTAGGGATCCAAGCCCCTATTGCCCCATGTTATACCACCTATTCACTAGTGTCCCCTTTGGACACTAGCACATTGCATTAGTGAAAAAGGGACCACATTAGTGTCCCTCACCTAATTTCAACCCCAATGAATATGTTTTAAGTTCTTAAGATACATAGGGTTGGCATAGATATATTTCACACTTTGCATAAGCACCAAATCAGTATAAATACATGAATTTTATCCCTTTAGCCACTAAATGGAAATTATATGCAAATACAAATAAATAAACTCAAAAAACATTGTCTACGATCAAGTTCATTGATCCATATTATTCCCTACTTATGCATACAATCATTGATAATCATCCTAAACTCTGAATACATAGATTTCTAGTCTCAAGCCTTACTCAAATCACTTAATTCAATACTCATACTAGCATTCACTTACAATTTCACCAACACTTAGATCAAGAGAACTACATCAGGATTGATCCCTTCTCAAGGTATTGGTATGTAGTAACTCTCAACACAATAGGGTTTTGAGGTGTCCAACCTACCCCACTAAATTATTTTTCTCATGGTGTTCATTTAGGCCCTTGCAAACATGAAAACTTAGGGTTTTCAAAATAAAATAGAGATACAAGAAAAAATATTGATTTCAAAAACTTGAAATTTGGACTAGAGATGGAACAAAAACTATTCTACAAAATACAAAAAATGTTTATGCAAATTTTGAGTGAGACTAGTGCACTTTCTTGGATACTAGCACACCTTGCTATTATCTAGGGCTAATTATGACACCTAGATCCAGTTTCTAATAGTCAAACTTATCTTCTCACCAATTTTTAGTTTGATTCCTTCCAAAAGGCCTATTTATAGATAAGTTATTATTTCTCTGTCATCCATTTCACATTTAAAAAATCATAGTAGGTCAATTGTTATAAAAATTAGTGGTTGTATTTATTACATAGTTTATACTCTAATTTACTAATCCAAAATGCTATCAACCTAGGGATTTATATTCCATAATCCCATTAAAATATAAATCATTTGGTGAACCTAACATACTTTGAATAGTGAAACAACCCTAACCCTAGACTACCTTTTAGGGTTTATATTTCCACCCTTCTAGAACTCAAACTCAGATTTTAGATCCATGTATTTTTTTATTTTGATTTTTATCTAATCATGATAATAATGACAAAAGATGTTTATCACTTTATAGTGAATTTTTTTTTGTTTCATTTGCATGCTTATTTCCTTTCATTTGGAATCAACTCAAAGAAGATATAAACACATATGTACATGTTGTCCTATATTAGTTATAATATATTTTATTGGACATCTTC
Organism: Torreya grandis; assembly: GCA_037957365.1. Lineage (NCBI taxonomy): Eukaryota > Viridiplantae > Streptophyta > Pinopsida > Cupressales > Taxaceae > Torreya > Torreya grandis. The sequence continues at coordinate 1,819,229 of JARHVA010001971.1, read as the reverse complement.
CATAAATTTAATACCCTAATAACCATGTTTTAAGTTTTAATCTCATATCTTATGCACATGAGTGAATCTCCTTCTCCTCCTCATCTCCATGAGGGTGATAACTACTTTCCTTCTAACCAGGTCCATGTTATCACTCCTCCACGAGAGGAAGAATACTATACTATTATTACTAATGCCCATACTCAGCCTATCGATGCATCCATCTCTTATCTATAAGGTGTGTGCCTACATGTTCAATCAAAAAGAACTAGGGTTTTCATTTTTAAGACTCTAAGAGATAAAATTATCAGTATGAGTAGGATAATTTTAGAATTGAAAAATTAGAATAAACTATTACATGAAAAGATTACAACATTGGAAAATTATATTAAAAGATAAAATCATCTAGGGCACACTAATGTAAATCATGTATATGCATATTCACCTAGCTAATTTGTGGCAAGAAATATTACACATCAAAATAATAAATCACAACAAAGTGTATATACAACTAGTGATTCTAAAATTAATCAAGGATAAAATATAATTTTAAATGAGATTTTAAGGCAAATGATTAAATCTAAGTTGATCAACCTACCTACTTTACATCCAATAAGGAGATCTAGATATTATTGTGCATACCATAGAATGAATGGTCATCACACATATTCATGTTTGGCATTAAAAAATCATATACAACACATCATTGCTAATGAGGAACCTATACAAGATAAATTAGTTAAGTAATTCACAATGATATAAGAACATATTCAAAAAGGGTCAAATTAAGAAATAGTACAAAAGTGGTTACCAAAGCATAACTTAGAATAACAAAAGGTTCACAAAGCGAAATAAAAATAAGAAGCAATATAGCAAGCTAGGTAAAACAAGTGAAGGATATAGATATACCTCTCCAAAATGAGGTCTCACTTTCAAAACAATATAGGTCAAAAATATCTACAATAGTTTCATTATCAAGGTCAAGGGTTGGGCAAACATGCCCAAGGCATCACTACTATTTTATAAGTTGATAGTGTTGGTCAACAAGGTTTGGAATTCATGGAACATACAAAGGTAAATCATTCATAGTTATATTTTATCAAGGGAAAAGATCTAGATACATAGGTAATGTTACAAAAAGAGAAAAAACTTAAGTTAAATATTTAGAATCATGATAAAGCAAACAACCATTCTCAAAATAAGGTTTCTACCATTTTTTTTTGAAATAAATCTATACCTAAAATTGATACAATTTTAGATGGAAAAATCCCAATCAATAATCTAGACATTGCTAATCAAAATGAAGAAGATGATTGGAATAACCTAGATTATTATGATGTAGACCATTCAAAAAGTGAAGATGCTACCTATGTTACAAAGAGGCATCTCATCAATGACATTTTGGGATTCCAGAACCATCCCTTACTAGCACATAAATTCTTATCCATAATGCTCTGCTTGTTTATAGTTTCACTCATTTCCAACCTACTTATACACAGTTTCATGTACCCCCAATTTCTTTGTACATAGTTTCATTTATCATGATTCTTGTACATAGTTTATTTTATCTTGATCCTTGTATATAGTTTCATTTTTTTTGCTTTTACATAGAAAATACTCAGAAAATAAAAATAATATAATATGTTTAAAACATAAAAACATTCAGATATTTCTCAAAAATACAAAATTTAGATTGTTTTCACATCCATGTTTACATTATTTATACTTGACAGGTACTACATATGATATCTATCTTAGTAAAGTCTATTTTATTATAAATACATGATTCACTTGTTCTATTCAAGTGTTCACAAATTCTTATAAGACTCAAGTCCATTACATAGATCCAAAGCTACTACTATCTACCCATTAGGGGCACATACATAGATACACATATTCAACATTGATACATTCATCCATTTGGAGCATCTTATACACATCTTTCTCTTTACTGGATTATACAATTATATACTACTCATTTTATTTTTTGAATACTACTACTATAGAATCAATTATGTAGATCTTTTCTCTTATACAAATCTATACCACAAGTTCATACATAATTTAATTTCTAGCTTTCCTAGTTTAGATTTTATAATGTCTCTTTGATTTTACATCTATCCAAGGTCATTTGAATATGAAATTATTCATTAGATCTAAGCCACTTACCTTCATTTTATTTATGATTTATACATGTACCCATGTCCTTGTGTGTGCCTTCTTGATTGTGTATGTGAACAGTTGAACATATCCTTCCATGTGGCTCTAAGCTAACCTACTTGATCTATATATATTTGGACATTTGAACATGTCCTTGTATATTTAATATTTCTAAGACTTAGTGACATGTGCCCATGTCCCTTTTATTATGGTACCTTTGCCTAATTTGCATGCCTCATGTGTGTTTTATGTATTCTTTCATGTATGTGTCATGGTTATGACACTTATATCTTGCTTGTTACACTTACACTTAGTTTTAAATTCCATGAGGGACCTCATGCATCTCCCCTTCATCCTTGGATTCCCTTATGGACATCATGTGCTATCCCCCTAGATAGTTTACATAGATTATTATAATATTATGTAGTTCATACACATGCTTACATTGTTATATCTATCTTGGCAACTATTGGCCATTTTTGGCCCATATACCATGCTTGTGCCCATATGAATCATATTGTTAATGGATAAAGATGTAAAAAATGTTATAGAGTTATAAAAAGTGCTTGGAATGAGTATTGAAATGCATGGAATCCATCTGGTTCTTCATTATGTTCAGCTAGACATTTTGGGTCTAGTGGCAAAAATTTAGAGTAGGCAGTTTGTTGATGTCACCATTGCCACATGTGGATAATTCAAGGAGATTTGATCACATGGGTTTATTAACATTAGTACCTAATTTACATGAATCAAGTTTTAATTCATCTACTAGAGGATAGTAGAATATATGAAGACCTAAAGTTAGCCTCTCAGGGAGAATTCGCTAAGTTCCCATACTTAGCCAAATTTACAAGGAGATAATTAGAGCCAAGTGAGCATATTAATGAGGTCATATCTCACACACATGTAAATTCCAAGAGAAAATGATCATATGGGTCTGATCAATTTTGTGCTTAAAACATATGTGCCAATTTTTATCTCACTTGACCAAGCACGTCAAAAGTTATGCTAGCCCAAAGTTGAGCTCCAAGGCAGTTTGAGACTATTTTCTATGATAGGCAAGAAAATGTCATGAATTATTGAATAGATTGGTATACTCATGTATTTTATAAATTAATCAAGAAGGCTCCCAAGACTAGCAAATCTAGTGGTTTTATTGTTCTTAGTATTAAGAGCATTTCCTTTAGGTTTGGTACCTTTGTGCTTTTTGTGCTTCAAGTTATAGATTCTCAAGGTTTGTAAAAAAATGGGATATTTCCACACAAATGTCAACTTTGAGCCACTTAAAAAATCCTTTAGAGATTAAATTTGATGGTTTAAAGGACATAATTAATGTTCTTGTGGATGTCATTTGACAGATGCGTGAACGTCAAAATAAAGCTCAAATCACTACAAAATAATATGAGCTTAAATTTGATGGTCATGTGAATGTCAAATATGATCATGTGGACATCAAATGATAGGAGCACAAACATTAAATTTAATATTGTGAACTATTAATTAGCTTTTAAATAGTGGGTCCTAGTTGATCTAATAATCCATGTTGCATTATACATCTTTATCCAATAGAGCGAGATGGGGTCAACAAGTCAAAGAGCCAAGTTGTATTAACAATAACCAATGGGAAAAGAATCAAGCCTGAGAGTTTTTAACACTAGGAAAGAAAATATAAGGAACCAAGCTTGAGTTCAACCTGAGCTGGTAAATTATAAAATAACCAAGTTTGAATGTGGATCTAAGTTGAACTAGGATAGATAAAAGGGACCAAGCATAAATGAAGAGTGTTATCTATATGGAATATAGGAAAATTAATAATCTTAGATTGGTTTTTGTCTATAGTTAATTCAAATCTAGGTTTCAAAGTAGGAGCATATATATGCATTTAATGGATGGATGTTTAGTCCTTCAAAATGATCACAGCTCTGAAAAGCATCCACTCAATCTAGAGACATCATGGCTCATTTAGTTTCAAAGATATGAGTATTTTGTCCTCATACATCAAGTTAAATGGAAGATGATGTGAAGATAAAAGATAGAGATCTGGTGGTTGGAGAAATTAGCTCGAGCATTTAATGTATTTATAGGGTGCCTAAGGGTTATTGTCATGAATAAGATTAAACATGTGAAGATTTTATCCTCATAATGAGACCAAGTAGAAGACCAAAAGAAAAAAGACTTAGGGAATTAGAAATCAATTGGAGCATTTATTTCTATTAGGATCATGATTCACCACCTTTGGAAAACTCTTGTCTTCTAGTTTAGTTTGCTCGACCAATGATGATTCAAATGTTATTGGGACAAGTAAAGGCCATCTTGTTCATGATGTATTACAACCTGATTGGACCAAAGCATGGTGGAGAATTCATGAAAATACACATCTTCTTGATCATTATTGGAATGTGTTCCTCTCTCTCTCTCTCTCTCTCTCTCTCTCTCTCTCTCTCCTATATGATACCATTCTTTACATTTATAAATGGTTTTTAGTTTTTTAAACTTTTTCATCTTTCTAGGAGATGAGACATTCCTTGAGATATTTAAAAGTATGCTCAGCTTAATTAGGCTTGACCCTATCAAGTATTTGTAATAACTACCTCTCAATGTAGTATAGGACCTTATTTGCCTATCTCTTACCTTGGATTTGTGTCTATTGATTTGTGCACTATAGAAAAATGTGAAGGAGAATCTTCCTCATCCATGGTCCTTATTTATGACCTTATTTAGGGAGTTTTCAATGTTGTTTGTAGGTCTAGACTAGTATTCTTTCTACTAATAATGTGATCTTTTAGTGAGTCTTAAAAATCCTCCTTGTTTGCATTAATTTAGTCATAAACCTATTCTATGAAATACTTATGCAATTAGATTGATCTTGAGGCTATGTAAGCTAGTATTGTCTTATGTAGATCTAGTGTGGGTTCAAGCTTATCAGATTTTCCCATTTTATTTTGCTGCATCACCTGGTTAAATTTCTTAAGAACCCTTATCCCTTTTCTAACCCTTTTCCCTATAAAGCATTAGCTTTAACACTAATTTTGGGTGAGCATCAAAGAAGAAGTCAACCTAATCTAAAGGTTCAACCCACCATAGGTGACCCATAGCCTGGGGTTGTTCCCATTATGTAGCTTAATTGAAAAGGGCCTGAAGAACCCTCTCCAATGGTGCAAATTGAGCTTACAATAGTTTATGGCACACCTGGTAGGACTAAGTTCTAAAGTAGTAAATGATTGTTGGTGTTGTTCTTACACATATCATCCTTTGGAGGTATTCTATCAAACATCAATGGTGACTCTGAGCATCTATCAACTGGTTAAGCAGCCTAACTAAGTGCCTAATCATCAAAATTTGGTATGTATCATCAATTTTTTGATCAAAATTATTATTCTCTACCTCAACATCACACTTATCAATCAAACAATGTTTATGTACTCCCCCAAATGGTCCTCAAATAGCCTATCATCCCTATCATGGATTTTGTCCTCCTAACCCTGCATATGACCAAGGTTAGTCTTCTTTGCATTTAAATAAATACCCTAATTCCCCTTGTCAAGACCAAGATTATCCTATTACATCCTTGTCAGGAATCAAGTAAGCACTATTAGTTTATGTTGAGTTGATAAAGGAGATTGGTAGAGGTTTAGATTTCTCTCCAGTCATCCCTATCCATGTTCTACAAGAGGTAAGGAGTGATCTTTAGTTGGTTAAGGATAAATGGTCAATTTTTGAGGGTGAAAGGTGTCATATTATGGAAATGAGGACATGACAATGATGAGAGACATCATCCTAAATGCAAATAGTGTGTTGATGTCTTATGAGGATCAAGAGGCTCATTTAGATCAGTCTTATGTGTCATCACCCTTTCATGAGCCTCAGGCTCAACTTTCAAGGATTCCTGATCAACCCCCTAGTCCACATTGTCAAGTTTCATCCTCATCAAGAGATAAGTTAGTCACTAAAAACCATTCAGTAGAAGAGCATGAATCCATTCCATCATAGATATTCTCTAAAGCATTTAACCCTGGTTATGTCATTCCCTCACTTGTGAGACCATCCTCTCCTATAACCATCTAAAATGAATAAAAAATGGATGTTCCCTATAATTTTACCTCATGGGAGTTAGTTCAAGAAGGCATAAAAAAGAAGGAGGAGGTGTTGGTTGAGGTAGTCCAAGAAGTAGTCTTGGAGAAGGAGTTAGTTGTGACAAATCAAGAAACCATAGCTTAGATCAATGAGCTTGGTTTACAAGAGTTCCAAGACTCTCTTTCCATTCCTCAAGAGACACCAAAGAGATCCTTTAAGGTACCTAGTTGGAAGGACACTCTTCTAAGTTGTAAGTAAGGTGAATTTTTTCACCCTCTCACCATCTCCCTCTTAGAGAAAGAACCTATATTAAAAAGGATAGAGGAAGAGCTTGTAGTCAAAGTTGAGATTGAAGAAGACAACACAAGTGTCTATGATGAGGATATCATGATAGGTAGTCTACTCTAGAAAAAGGAGGAGAAATTAGGGTTGGACTAGTTATTTGTGGCATGGATTTGACACTGATGAATTAGAGTTTGAAAGTAGTACTGATGCCTTCATACTTAAAGAGGTGTGTATTCAAGAAGTAGCTAAGGGAAAAGTGAATCATGATTTTTTACAAGAGATTCCATTTGATGTGACTGTAGATAAAGATGAAGAAGAAATAAAGATCAAAGAAGATTGAGATGAGGTATGACAATAGATGTACCATGACTTCATGGATTAGATGGAGGTCTTAAACCAGCCTATACCTCCCTTAGAATATGAATATGAACTTTCCTTTCATTTTTAAGAAACTGACCAATATTAAGATGAATTATCCTTTGAAGGTGGTACTGATGTCTTCAATAATGAATATGAATGTCAGATCAAGAGCCATAAGAACATGAAATTTTGGGCCTTAGGTGGATTGATAAACTACCATATGGTCCCTTTCAAAGCTACCAGAGAAAATATGGTGTTGAAGTTGGCATTGTCTCAAGTGACCAAGAGGAAGCTACCTTTTGGGATGACCTAGATATTTTTTGCCTAAATCCTAGACAGTCAACTAAGAACCAATTTAGAGAAGCCATCACATGTTGTGCCTAATTTAAAGCACAAAATTGAACCATCAAATGAGGAGGTTACAACAAGTGATCATATAGTTAAACATTAACCAAGCTTGGAATACATGGACCAATATGTCTACATTGGATACATGTTTGTTCCATTCTATCTATTAGAGTTCTCATTAAAAGAATTGGCCATCAAGTTGCTTAGTTCACTAATTATAGTACCTCCAAAGCAAGGTAATTTTCATCTTAGTTTATTAAAAGTGAATGGTATTCATAGTTTTAAATTTGACCCAAGAGGGGAGTAATTTTAAATTGTAACCTTGTACATATTTAGGTTAGGTTCATTCTTTCCTTTAAGTTCCTTGTGCACATTTCCTTTCTACTCTATTGTTTCCTTTTCTAAAGTGTCTTAGACACTTTGTTTTGTTTTAACATTATTACTTCAAGAAGAAGTTATAGAGGGGTAGCCTTGTATCATCTTCATGATCAACTCAATTGTAGAGGTAAATGACTTCATGCCAAATGGAATATACTAGGCATATCGTTTGGTTTCTTTTGCATAGACATGCATGCAACCCCTAACAGTTTCTAAAGATGTTCACCATTTTTGGCCCACATACCATAATTATGCCCATATGAATTAGATTTATAATGGATAAGTAGGCAAATAAACATTTTGGAGTTATGAAGAGTGCTTGGAATGAGTATTGAAATGTATGGCATCCATCTGGTTCTTCATTGTGTCCATCTAGATATTTTAGGGATAGTGTCAAATTTTTTGAGTCGGTAGTTTACTAACATCACCATTTCCATGTGTGGATGAGTCATGAAGATTTTATCACATGGGTATATTCACATTATTACCTATTTACTACACACCAAGTTTTAAGTCATCCACCAAAATGCAACATAAGATATGAAGACCTAAATTTGGCCTCTCAAGAAGAATTTGCTAAGTTCCCATACTTATCCAAAATTGCAAGGAGCTAATTAGAGCCAAGTGAGCATATTGATGAGGCCATATCTCACATGCATGGTGATTATAGGATAAAATGATCATATGGGTCTGATTACTTTTGAGCCTAAAACATATGTGCCATGTTTTAGCTCACTTGACGAAGTGTGTCAAAACTTATGCTAGCCCAAAGTTGAGATGCAAGGTAGTTTGAGATTGTTTTATATGATAGGCATGAAAAAATAATGCCTTAGTGAATATATTGGTCTACTTGTACATTTATAAGTTGATCAGGAAGGCTCCCAAGACCAACTAATCAAGTGGGTTCATTTCTCTTAGTATTAGGACCATTTCTTGAAAGTTTGGTGCATTCATGATTTTTGTGCTTCAAGTTATAAGTTCTCAAAGTTGGTTAAAAAATGGGATACATCCATGCAGACATCAAATTTGAACCACTATATAAATCTATTAGATATTAAATTTGATGGTCTATGAGACATCATTAACATTCTCATAAACATCATTTAACATCTGCATAGACGTTAAAATAAAGCTTGAGTCACTACAAAATAATATGAGCTTAAATTTAATGATCATGAAAATGTTAAATATGGTCACATGGATGTCAAATGATAGGAGCATAGACATCAAATTTAAGATCTAAACTATCCATTAGATTTTAAATAGTGGGTCCTAGTTGATCTAATGATCTGCGTTGTATCGTACATCTTGATCTAATAGAGAGATATGGGGCTAACAAGTCAAAGAGATGAGTTTGATTTCCAAAAAACAATGGGAAAAGGATCAAGCCCAAGACATTTTTGATGAAGGTCAGTGAGCTAGTTTTTGACCTCAAGATAAATTTGATAAGGAACCAAGCTCGATTTCAATTTGAGTTCACAAAATATAAGAATTGAGCTCGAATGCGGATCTGATTTGAACTAGGATAGACAAAAGTGACCATGCATAAATTTAGAGTGTTATCTATATGGATTATAGGAAAACCAATAATCTTAGATTTGTTTTCATCTATAGTTAATTCAGGTCCATGTTTCAAAGTAGGAGCAAATATATGCATTCAATAAAGGGATGTTTAGTCCTTCAAAATGATCACAACTTTGATAAGTAGTTGCTCAATGTAGAGACAACATGGGCCATTCAATTTCAAAGATATGAGGATTTTGTCCTCATACATGTAGGTCAAATGGAAGATGATGTGAAAATCAAAGATAGAGATCTGGTAGTTGGAGAAATCAGCTCAAGCATTTAATGGATTTATAAGGTGCCTAAGGGTTCTTTTCATGAATAGGATCAAAGATGTGAGGATTGTGTCCTCATAATGAGACCAAGTGGAAGATCAAAATAAAAAGGACTTAGGGAATTGGAAAGTAGTTAGAGCATTCATTTCCATCAGGATCATGATTCACCACCTTTGGTAAACTCTTATCTTGTAGTGCATCTTGCTCGACCAATGATGATTCAGAGGTTATTGGGACAAGCAAAAGCCATCTTGTTCATGATGTATTATGTCTTGATTGGACCAAAGTATGGTGGAAAATTCATGAAAAGACATATCTCATTGATCATTCTTGGAATGTGTTCCTTTCTCTCTCTCTCCCCTTATCCTATATGATCCCATTCTTTCCATTTGTAAAGGGTTCCCAATTTTGTAGAATTTTTCATCTTTCTAGGAGATGGGACATTCCTTAAGATATTGCAAAGTATGATCAGCTTGATTAGGATTGACCCTATCAAGTATTTATAAGAACTACCTCTTAATGCAATATAGGAATTTATTTTCCTATCTCTTGCATTGGATTTTTGTCTATTGAGTTGTGCACTATGGTAGTATGCAAAGAAAAATCTTCCTCATCCATGGTCCTTCTTTTTGAACTTACTTAGGGGGTTTTCAATGTTCTTTGTAGATATGGACTAGTTTTCTTTCTACCATTAATGTGATATTTTAGTGAGTCTAAGAAAATTCGTTGCTTCTTGAACGTCTTCTATGAAATACTTATGAAGTTATCTTGATCTTGAGGTTGTGTAAGTTAGTATTGTCTTATATAGATCTAGTGTGGGTTTAAGCTTATGGGAGTTTCTCATTTTATTTTGGTGCATCACTTGGTTAAATTTCTTAGGATCCCTTATCCCTTTTCTAACCCTTTTCCCTATGAAGTATTAGCTTAGCATTAGTTTTAGGTGAGCATCAAAGATGAAACTGGCCTACTCTAGAGGTTCAACCCCATCATAGGTGACCCATAGCCTGGGGTTGTTTCCATTGTGTAGATTAATTGGAAAGGGCCTAAAGAACCCTCTCCAAGGGTGAAAATTGAGCTTATAATAAAAACCTTGTGAATTCTAGATCTAACCTACAATGTTAATTACCAAATTATGATCAAATTATCTTACATGTCAATGTCATGTATACACATTGTATTAGTTTATCACACATATATCATATATGCACAAGCTAACACACAAGTTGCATAAATTTTATTTTAAGGACATTTATTTCACATTTTACACAAATCCCCTCAAAAGAGGGTGGATTCATAGTGGTTTTTCATAGAGTTTAGGCCACTTGAGTTCACTTAGATACAATTTCTAGCACATAAACACATATTACATAACTTAAAATCAGGAAAACACAGTGAAAAATAATTAGACAAAGATTAGAGATAGTTTGGTAGAAAAACAACATAGAGGACACTACCATGACATAAAGGACACTAATGTGGTCCACTAATATCCAAGGAACCATGTTATTGTCTAGTAGCCCTATAAATAATAAAATATAGATTTGATAAAAGACTACAATAGTTACAGTCTAGATTTGCATAGTTTTAGTTAGGTTATCAAATTTGATACATTTATGCTCAATTTTGCACATAATCATACTAGGTTTTCTCATATTGGGGGCATCATCCATATCATGATCACTCCCATTTCATTTTTAGATATACCCAAACATAGATTTCTACAACTTAGTCCAGAATCCATATGCACATATATCAAAATTAGGGGCATGTGCATGGCACATTATTCACACAGGATCAATTTTGTACCTACTCATCTTAGATAGAATGACAAATCTATGTCATTCTATTCATCGTATACTTTAGACACCGTTTGCACTAGGTTTCACACTAGATTGATTCCTTATTTTGTCTATAGTGTTTGGAATTTACACGTAGTCCCTAAGATGCATTCCTGAGTGCCCAAGAAGCCCCTTGGTCATTTTAAATTTTAGAGCTTTTGAGTGGACCTAGATCCATCTTACACATTTCAATTACATCATATACTTTCATTCATAAATGCATTTACTACACATGGGTAGGCAATAATGGAGTCATATCATACCTAAGTTCTTGAGCCACCTACATAATAGGGTTGGACAAGCCATTAATCCTATCCAAGTTATTAATAGTGTATGATCCATTGAGTAGGGGTGGGTAATGATGAATTCGAAACTAGATTGAGTTATTGATCCACAAACACATAGGGATTGATCAAGCCATCAACTCAGTCCAAGTTCCTCACTGTTTGATCACTAGTTACACACAAATAGGCAGTCAGTAGGGTTTTGTATTGGTTCACATACCTAATGAGGTGTATTAATTCCTTTCATTTATATGTTATCTCTTTACTTAATCTTGTCTTTTCTTTTTATATTCCTTAAGGACTGATTCATACATGTTTCATTTTTAAGACACGTAATGGAGTATGTTTCACGTACTTAGACCCATATTTAGTGCTTTACCTCTTATGTAAGTCTAGGTATGATTATTTTTCCTTTATCATAGTCATTTTTCTTTGCTACATTTATAAAATAAGGGGGGGGGGGGGTAAATGTAGTCATATAAAGTGTCACTTGAGTGCAACGAGTGTCACTTGAGACCACCCATCCCTAGCTTAGACTTAGACCTATCTTAGGGCCTCTTTCAACCCTTATCAAAATTTTGTGTGGGTATTACACATCCCTAGACATCCCAAAATCAGTCATAAACCTTCCCCTAATGATCCAATCCCCTAGTGCCCCATGTTTTGCCACCTAGACACTAGCACCCCCCTTTAGACACTAGTGTACTCCCCTAGAGGCCAAGGGACCATGCTAGTGTCCTATGTCTAATTTCAACCTTAATGAATATATTTTAAATTCATAAGACACCTAGGGTTGGCCTAGATCTATTTAAAATTTTGAAAAAACACTAGATCATTATAATTACATGATTTTTGTCCCTTTACCCACTAGATGAAAATCAAATGCAAATATAAACAAACAAGCTCAGAATAAGTGATGCACAATAAAGGTCATTTATACCTATTTTATCCTAATTATGTATACATTAATATACAACCATATTAAGCTTAGAATACATAAATTTATAGTCTCAAGCCTCACTCAATGCACTCAAGTCGACACTCATATTAATATTCACTTGTATTTGTAATTGCACCAACACTTAGATTAGAAGAACTACATCATGCTTTATCCCCTATCAAGGTATTCGTATGTAGGAAACTCTCAACAACATGTGGTGTTGAGGATGTCCATGCTACCCCACTAAAAATTTTTTCTCATGGTTTAATTCAATCCCTTGCAAGCATGAAAACCTAGGGGTTTTAGAGGAAAATAGAGCTATAAGAAAAATTATTGATCACACAAACTTTAAATTTTGACCAAAGCTAAAACATGGATTGTTATACAAAACCAAAAAATCACTTATAGATATTTTGAGTAGGACACTAGTGCATCTTGCTACTATCCAAAGGACCGTACTACTATCAAGGGATGATTCTACACCTAGATCTAGTTTCCATCAGTCAAACCTATTTGCTCACCAATTTTCATGGTATGATTCCTCTCAAAAATAATTTTTATACCTAATTTATTATTTCTCTCTCATCCTTTCCACATTTAACAAATTAGATTAGGTCAATTATTATACCAATCAATGTCTATATTTGTTTCATATTTTATACCCTTATTTTCTATTACAAAAATTTAACAATCTAGGGCTTTACATTCCATAATCCCCTTAAAAACTAAATTAAAATGCATGAACCAATATCACACCCTTGAAACTATAACTTTAAACTTTGAAAACATGCATGACCAAGTATTATGCCTTTGAAACTGTAACTTTGAAGTTTTAAAATGTGCATGAACAAGTATCATGCCTTGGAAATTATAACTTTGAACTTTAAAAATGTGCATGAACAAGTTTCATGATTTTCAAATTTTGAAAAATATACATGAACAAGTATCATACATCCTGAATTTGTGCTAGAATGATATAAAATGTCGTGCATCTATATGATCAATTGTAATTATATGTGAAGCTTGTAGCTATTTTTCATATGTCCATGCATATGCATTAAAACACATATGATTTTGTATTTTGATTCCTTTAAAAAGTGAGTGCATATGCATGTCATATGCCCCCATAATTTGTACCAATGTGTTATATCTATCACATGTTTTATTTTTTAATTAATTTGAATCTCTAAAACTTTGCATTTTTGAACCATGTTCTCTATCATATAATCTTATTTTATATTACTTTGAACCTTTGAAACATGTATTATGAATATTTAAAACTTGTAAGTTGTCCCAAAATATGATTTTTTTTTGTTCTTGGAGGCTTAGATATCTAACACAAACCTACTATGATGCTCCCTTTTGAGATGAGGGTTATAACATGTAATTAACTCATCTCAAAAGAATATTCAACCGTATCATGTGATTCCAATATAATCATGTAACTTAATGTCATCTTATGGAGATTATATCATCATAGTAATGTAATTCTCTTTAAATCATGTATGTAACATATTAAATGTGAGGCATACAAGTATCAAGTATAGATACATATAAAAATTAGAAATGCAATAAAGTAATCATTTTTGAATTAGTCTATGAAATAAAAATGTCTAATATGTATACTAACACCACAAATCAATCTCAACAAGAAAAACAAACACAACACACAATATCACACAATGCCACATAATGTCATACAATAATTCCAAGGGACATGTACAATGGACATGAATATGTCTCAACAAATTAGACTAAGGGATACAAAAAAAGGACATTAATAATATCAAAAACAAGGGACATTCTCAAATGTCTCACATACATAGGGCCAAGGGCCTCAAGAAATGGACATGTTCAAATGCCACTCATACCAAACAAAAATCTCATAGAGATGATCAAATAATTATTGCATACAATGGTCAAGGGATACACATGATAAGAAATCAATGTATAGCCTATCATCCAAGAAACTAACAACATTAAACGAGAATAGAACAAGTGTAAACTAGTTTATTCCATCCATATTTATCAATATCACATCATAAAAAAGTAGCATATCCACGTAGCACAATGTAAAATATTAGTAATTAGAAAAACAACTCTAAGATATGTACCTCAACATGGTATAAAGGTCACGTATAAATAAAACCTACAAAAATGTAACATGTAGGATAAGATGTCCCTAACATAGGCATGGCCAATGGGTAAGAGGGAACCTAATGTCTAAGAAATACATGTATAGTATGTACGTCTTGTAACACACTCTTATACCTCATGAAATGCATAGGTGTATAGAAAATAATAATATATTTACTAAAATATGTGATAAATAACACATGCAAATAAGCAAATTAGTAGCTCATGTCATGTTCAAGTATTGATTTTTATTTTTTGAAAATATTTTGAATAATAAATAATATTTTTTGGAAGAAATTGTGTTAGGTTTTGATGATCGACACATTTCAGATCCACTTCTATGATCCTTCATCAGGAAAGAAACATATGTGGGAATAACAGAACCTCGATCATTCGAAAATGAAGGAAAGTAGTTTTAAAAAAGTTGCCTAAAAAGAACAAAGTAGCTATTATATTTAGTTTCTAAAGAAAATAAAGTTAGAAAGTTTTGGATTTTCAATTTTTTTTCTATTTTAAATTTCAATAAATTTATTATTAAAATTTAATTGGTTTAAATTTATTGTCATTACCTGAAGGCTTTTTTTAAAAAAATTATATAAAAATGGAAACCTATTAATTTTCTTTTTTATATTTAAACCAATTAAACCTGTTAAATATAAAAAAGAGAAAAAAAAGAAAAAAACAATAGACCTATTAAATATAAAAAAGAGAGGGAAAAAAGAGAATTAATAGGTTTCCATTTTTATAGAATTATTTTTAAAAATATTTTAAGGTAATGAAAATAAATTTAAACCAATTAAATTTTAATAATAAATTTATTGAAATTTAAAACAAGGTAAAATTTGAAAATCTAAAACTTTCTAACTTTATTTTTTTTGTTTTTAGAAAGTAAATATAGTAGCTACTTTGTTCTTTTTAGGCAACTTTTTTGTAACAACTATTTTCCTTCTTTTTTTAAGGATCGAGGTTCTATTGTTCCCACATATGTTTTTTCCTGATAAAGGATCACATAAGTGGATCTAAAATGTGTCGATCATCAAAACCTGACACAATTTATTCCAAAAAAGATTATTTTTTATTGTATGGACTATGGAAGCATAAAATCTTGAATAATTTGAATGTTTTTGATATATATATATATATATATATATATATATATTGACATATTTTTATTTATTTTATTTTTTTTAACTTTTTTTAATGTTTTTATATTTATAAAATTTACTAAAAGAAACTAGCCTATGATCCCATTAATGGGAGGACCATAGTTCATGCCTACATCATAGATTTTGATAGTGAGTTTATGTGAATGAAAATAACTATATGTATATGAATTTGAATGTAAAAAGGCCTTAGGTGATATAATGTAAGTGTCTTGATGACTTCGCATAAATTTTTTATAGGATGTGTAACTTGAAAAGGTATAGGACTTAGTGGTGTTTATTGTATAATAGGAAAAATTATCACTGCTTGTGTTTATTGTGGAACACATTGAACTATCCAAGGTAATACATTAGTATGCACTTTAAAATGTTTAGCTTTATTTGTACCTTGAATAATTTTTTGATGCGAAGCTTGCTATTAAGGAGGGTGTACCACTTTTCTCAGATCTAATTGTATAGAAATATCTTGTATAGGTGAAATAACTCAGTATGCACTATGATCATGTATAGGTGTAATAACTATCTTTGTGGTGTGTTATTGAATATGTGCCCTAACCAAATACTTTAGTGATGGGGAAGGAGGAAATACCACTTATTATAGATGGTAATTATATCGAAAGCCTTGAACTTTGACCATTACACACACACACACACACACACACACACACACACACACACACACACACACACACACACACACACACACACACACACACACACACACACACACAATATTTCATGGAGATTATATATCTAAAGGTGTCCTAATAACATGTCAAAGACCCTACCCTTGATAAGACTAGAAATGTAAAATCCAATGTTATTAAACCAACCTCAAGAGGTAACACTATATCCTTGAGTATTTTATGTATGTCTATCAAATGTTTTGACAACTTTTGAAATATCTTGTAAATCTTTATCTATATACCAAAGAGTGCAAATAAGTGCCATTGTACAAGCATTCTCGCTTGACCCATTGTTGATCATGAAAATGTGTATGGGTTATTTATTGATATAAGCTTGGATAATATTACATGCATATTTTAATCATCATCAATGATCATCATCATCAAATATGATCACAGGACATGGTAGTAATGTATCTATAAATGTAGCTAAAATTCCATCTATTGGATGCCCATATATCAAAGGAGGAGGTTACAGATGATGCACATATAAATTATTTGTATTTTATATAGTACCCTAGTTTGGTAATAGATTATTGGAGATTTTCATATTTGCATAGTCATTTTGATATGGTATAGATTCATATGTGGGTGTGCTTAGCTCAATAGTATCATCATTGATAAGATCTTGGTTATTATGTTTTTAACTTAATACACTTATTTTTAGAATGTCTAATACATTTATGGTAATCATAATATGTGTTACTATCATATAATTTGTAATGAGGTTTGGTAATATCCACCTCTAATGATAGAGGGAGAGATATAAGATTGTAAATAAGACATAAAGAGGTAGTGGTAACCTTGTGAATTACCTCATTATTGAGTTATCAATTGAAGCTTGTCTATTGGTTGTGACACTACATTGAATTTTATTTTTAATTCATCATTACTTTTATTAGGTTTGAACTTATAGACTGGTTTGATTTAAAATTTATCATTTGAAGTAGATGGAACATATGGTGTGTACTTATTTTTTTCAATGTTATGACCTTGGCTTCTCTTTCTTTCACTGTATGGCATAACTCATCATTTTTTTTTGAATTTGTCAAACATGATAAAATTTTGGTGTGGTAATAGCAATATTTATGTGAAGATATCTTGTAATTCATTGTTTACTATATAATCTATCATCTTATCTAGAATAGTAATGTATTGAATAACATATTCACTAATTGGTTCATTTGACCTTTACTTGAGTTATGCAATTTGTGAATAAGATAACTTTTCACCAATAATGATATGAACTTGTGTTAGAAATTGATCTTAAAAAGGGTTGAATTCTTGAAATGATTAATGTGGAATATCATAGAAGCATTAAAAATCATACTATTTGAGGCTTTATGGCAAGAGTTTAGGTAATAAGTTTTCATTATAAGCATAATCCAAACATGCTACATGGAATAATCAAATATGTTGCTCAAGATCACCTTTACCTTCATAAAGTAGTAGCTTAGGAGCTAAAAATCCCAATGGTAATGGGTAAGATGTTATCTCGGGAGAAAAGTATGGGAGTCCATTGAATGAATAACTCTAGAGACACATTTCTCTAATTGCAATACCTTAGCATGTAAGGCTATAATAATTTTTGCAAGAGATTATACATTAGGTGAGGTTGGTGGTGGATAATGTGTAGTAATCAAAGGAGGTGTGTATGATGCATGGGTATAAATAGGCATATGAATATGTCAAAAACCTTGTGATTCCCCATACCTAGGGATGGAGTCACACATGTAACTGAAGGTATTGATATAGGAATAAAAGCAATAGTAGTAACTGGAACACTTAAAGTTGGATTATTAAAAACTCTAAAAGAGACCTCTTGTTTTTGTTCTTAAGTTGAAGCAATCTTAGTTTAATGTGAAATCTTAGATTCTAGGAGTAATTAAATAACCTTATCCATTTGCTTTGGACATTGAAAAAGTCTTTGATGGAAATTGGACGATTCTTTAATTTGCTCAGGATATAATCCATTAAGCTGATTGGGATCAATTTAATTAGATCCTTTAGGATTATCTTAATTATCATGTGTAGTTTCATTATATTTATTGTCATGTTCATCACTAACATCATTTACAATGTGTAAATAACTTTAAACAGTTGCAGCATCATATTGATGAAAACCATCTATATTATCCATTTTAGAAGAGACTAAAGGAATTTAACAATGATTTATAGGTATTTCATTTAATCTAACAATGTGTATCATATCAAAAGGGAGTTAACCTTATTAAGTGGAATGAAAATGTGTAAAATGAGAATGAAAATTGGTGTAATAAGATAAGGTGTGTTTGATTTTTAGGCTCTCAAATATACTGATTCCAATCATAAAATAGTGAACAAGGCCCAAAGGACACTAACTACAAGGGATTTAACTAGCCACACTATCCCATCTCTAGGGTATGGTAAGAGTAAATTTTTAAGGCCAACCACTTATTGGTGCGCATAAGGAATAACTGGTCAAAGGATTCCTATGGCTTAAAAATAAAACATAAGGATTTCCAATTTATTGTGAGGTACATAGAAAGTAAAATATGTATAAAGTGTCAACTAATTGCTTGAGTTTTGTCTAAATATGTACAATTATTAACAATTATGATTTTGTAAATTGATAAATATGCAAAATTATTAGTTTTGGAAAACACTAAGTTGAAATGTACTCATCTTAGATCTAAATTTATGTTGGTTATTTTTTATATCTAATAGTGTGAACTATCAAAAGATAGGAATATGGTAGTGTATGATTAGAAGCATAATTTGAAAATATTTTTAGATAGGACCATGATCCAAAGAGAAAAATGTAGTGGGTTGTGTCTCTTAGCTATGAACTTGTCTATGTTAATTGTGACCAAACTATGCCAGTGATATATACAAGAAGAACTGAGACAATGCCAGCTCAAGAACATAATCTAAGAAAATTCTTGGATATGACCATGATCCTTGTACAATAGTGTAAGATAACTTCATCCTTTATTATAGAATTGTCTCCATTAAGTGTAAAAAAATAATATTGCTACACCTTTTATGCATGTGATTGTTGAGAGGGATGAGATATTATAATTCATATTATGTCGTACAAAGATCCATTATTTTCTTACTCTTTAGTTTGGAAACACTAGGGACCTTTAAGAGAGATAAATATTACAAAAAGAGAGGGGGAGTGTAATGGGTTTAGCTAACCCCAATCACCCCCTTAATGGTTGACCAATACATATGTATCTAGATACTCTAAAGAGAGAATTAAACCACACAAAGTTCTTGACCTAGAGTGATTTTACAATTGTGATCTTTGATTATATATATGCAACTAGAAATATGACTTTGTTATTTGAAAATGATAGATCATGACTTGAGATGTTTTATATTTATATTATGGTTGTTCCTTGTTGATGATCTTGAATTTAGGAAAAATATACAATATGTTTTAAATACATAATAGTGTGTAAGTGCTCAATAGATAGTGCCAAGATAGGAAATGAGTGTGTTTGAAATGAGGTTTTCATTTGATTATATAGTTACATATTTTTATGATTTCATTAAATTGGCCTTATGAAATGTGTAGGAACACCCAAAATAATAGTTCAAAATTTGGAACCTATCCATTATTTGTCTCAGGACATGTCCATGTTAGGCAAACAAGTTCATGGTAGTGAACTTATCTGTTGAGTGCTGACTTGTCCCAAAAAATGAAAGATATCTATCCTAATATGGATATAATTTAAGGGTAGTATAAAATAGTTTGATAATTTGACTTAAAATTTATGTGTAGTAGTGATGGAAAAAATTATCTAACTTGCACATATATAACTAGATTAGAGGAATGGTGAATAAGAGTATTGCATTTGGAATTTTTTTGAATGGTTTATGATGTGTCAAGAATTATAATTGTCAAGTACTTGTGACTAGATTTAGGTATCTACATTTATACATATGAAGAATTAAAGTGCAAATAGTCATATAAGTAACATCAAATTACAAATAAAAATGAATAAATACTAAATATCCAACTCTAACACCATATAGCCAACCAAATTACTACTTTAATATTAAACTTGAGCCATGTGGTAAGGCCTATTTTTTTTATAACTTCTCATATATTTCAAAATAGGCCCTAGTTCCTCAAGGATTATGGAACCCATGGTCTCTTACTATGATCCTAATTATGCTCATGGTGAGTTAGTCTTATCACTCCAAAGTTTCCTTGGTGGGACATCTTAATTTGCATGTCAAATCAGGTCCTACAACAACCTCTATTGGAGAGACCACATCTGTGTAAGAAATATTTATATAAAAGACATAGCATGAAATTAGAGCTTTAACCTCCTAGTTTTCATTGAAAAAATTGTTTTACTTAGCTCTCTAGGGTCACTCCAGGGGGTAATTTTGGTTTAGATACCGATGCAGCCATGGAAACCTATCCTATTGAGTAGACCAAACTCATGAAATAAATTTTAATGTTTTATATTTAGTCTTAAAATGACTTATTGATGCATTTTTTATGTCAAATTGGACCCTATAACCACCTTCATTTGAGATACCATGTCCATGCAATAAAAATTCATATAAGACACCTAGCATGAAAGTGGAGTTTTGACCTGCCAAATTGCATCAAAAAATCTAGGTTGCTTGGCTCTCTAAATCCACTATAGGGTTAATTTTGGTTTACATGCCAATTTGGCCTTTGAAACATATCCCTTTGAATTGACCAAACTTGTATGAGAAAGTTTCATGTTTTACACTTGGTTGAAAAGTAACTTCTTGATGCCCTTTTAACAATTAAATGGATTTTAGATAAGCTTGTGTGATTCCCAAATTAGGTCTATTATAGGTTTTTTTTTTTTTTTAAGTTTTCAAACCTAATTAGGATTTTAACCCTTGATTAGGTCTTTAGGTTTAAATTTTGCCTTGTCTAGTGTGAATCATAATTTTTTTTAGTTAGGTCTTTGTCAAATTTCTCTAAGTCTCATAGACCTAATCAAAATTTAAAACCCAATAGGTCTAAGGGTATTTTTGGTTTATTACTTTGATAACTAGGATTTTTTCCCTAATTATATCTTGGAGTCATAGGAGAGGGTCTTATAGTTATAGTCAGGCTTGGAAAACCTGACTAGGTCTTATAGTTTTGAGGGTGAGCTTTGTAATATTAGTTGAGATTCAAATCTTGATAAGGTCTATTGTAGTTTTTGGTCTCCCACATAGTTTTAATCATAGAAATAGTCCTGATCAGGTTCAGACTATCCATAATGGGTTATATATTTTTAATTGGGGCCTAAATTCATACTAGTTCATTGAGACTTAGGGACCCAAAATATCTTTGTTAATTAGGTCTCAAACCTTGACTAGGTTTGTGGGCCCATCTCCACCCAGTCTTAGTTGTATGTGGGGATTTTTTCCTAATTACCAAATGAAGCCTTAGAGCTATCAAATGTGGACCTATCTAGGGTTCCTAAACCTAATTAGGTCTTGGGATCCCTTGGTCATTTTAAATCATGCAAACATATATATTATCAATATTTTATCCCCTGATTAGGTCTTAGAACTTTAAAAAATGCCATTATTTTTCTAATCGAGAATTGAAAGGCCAATTAACACTAAGAAATCAAAATTTTGAAAAGGCAATTTTTTTAAAAACACGTGTGCCTCTTAGAAGCCTGATTAGATTTGGGAGGCCTTTTTTAGAGCTTGATTTGGGTTTTAGTGATGTATTGGGCCTTGATTGTTAGTTTTTTAAACTATTCACATTTTTAGAAAGCTTGTTCTAGCTCCGATCATTTTTGTATTTTCAATTTTGTTTAATTTTACCTAAGTGAAAAGATAATTATGTTTTCCCTTCACATTTTGCTACTAGTGCTTTTAATTTTCAGTTCTAATTCGTTATTTTTTCTTTTTAAAAGAAAAAAGTGGTGGGAAAGTGGAGACATTTTGGAGGGAAAAATTCAATGGCCTTTTTGGAGGTCAAAACTCATTATAAATTATTGAATGAGAGCCATTCCAAGGGATAGCTCATTTTTCATCCTTGGATACATTATAGACTAGTCACTCTTTTGTTAGGTGTAGAGCTTGAATGTCTTCTAGGACTAGAGTTTAAAATTTTGATTTTATTTTAGTTGGGTTTGGATCCCATCCTTGGAATCCTTGATGGTGTGCCTTAGATAAAAAATTTATTAAAATTGCCTTGTTAAATTATAATTTTGTAGTCAATCTGGGCCATTGATTAAAGGTTTCTATATCTGATGGTAGAGGTTATGTTTAGGTGTTTTTCACCCTAAAATGTATTGATATATGGTTGAGATGGATTATTGTGATGAATTAATGAAATATTATACATAGAGTGGAGGCGGAAAAGGTAGAGAGGTGTAACATGGTTTTTTATAGGATTTTGTTTCTCCCTTGTATTGATGGAAATAATATACTGGACAAGTTCGGTGGATGTAGCCCA
This sequence comes from Torreya grandis, assembly GCA_037957365.1. Lineage (NCBI taxonomy): Eukaryota > Viridiplantae > Streptophyta > Pinopsida > Cupressales > Taxaceae > Torreya > Torreya grandis. The sequence goes on along the minus strand of JARHVA010001971.1, from coordinate 1,796,321 downwards.
TTTTGGGTGAACCACATTAAATTTGGTGTCTCCTGTTATGTGCATGTTTATGTTTGTTTTATGAATGTTTGATTAATTTATTTCATAGTTTCCATTTTATGATATTTGGGGATAGATTTAGGTTTTAATTTATCCTAACATTATTGATTTATTTATCTCCCTCTTTTGTTTGCCTATGGTTATGCAACCCCAATTGATACTCAAATGATCGATTATAAACTCTTTGTTCACTTTAAGCAATATTTTTATTATCAATAAAATCTATGGAAGATTATTTTTCATTTACCTATACATGTAATATAGTGGTGGTGTTTTCTCTTTACGACATGATCCTCAAACTTTGGCATTGATTTTTGTTATGGTTGTGTGAATGTTATCCAAATGTAAGATTAGTTTGTGGGTGCATTCAAATTAGATGACCTCAGAATTGGCTAAATTTTCAATAGAATTTTTATATATTTTTCCCTTTATCTTTTTATTTTTTTTATTCTCTCTATTATCTAGGTTTGTGTAGGTTAATGCAATATGCTATTATCATTTTATCTTGATTTAAATCATTGTTTATTTGCATTTTAACATTTTTGTATGTATGCAATAAACACATAAATCAACCACACTCTTATTTATTAAAACCCATAAATACATATTCTAACTAGATGGGCAAACCTATAAATGTAAGTTTGAAATTATTTCCTAAAACACACTAAAAAATCACATGAATGAAATAGTTAAACTTGCATTCCCTCTAAATCTGCTAAAAGACCCAAATAATGATAAAAACAAGTTAGAGTATTCTAAACCAATAGGCCCCTTGAATTGGAATAATTCCACATAGACCAACTTGGTCACCTAGTATGTCGTGACCCAGTAATAATAGATCTTGGGGAGACCCTACAAGCCTCATTTTAGGAAAGGCTAGATATGTGACTGCCCTACCTAACTTGGTGTAATGAATGACACATCAACATAAATTTTATACTATGAATACCTAATACAAGTAATTGAGCATGAATGTTATCCATTATATATGTGTTTACACTAGAATTAATTATAATAAACAATTAAATCTATTTTGGAATGTAAAATATTGAAATATGATCCAGTAATTTAAATAATATAAAATACAATAAATATAGAGATCTATATAATTTATATAAGTTGTTAATTACTAAATATAGAAATTATAACTAGGGTTAGAGAATTATCCTTTAAAAAAATTAACACATTTTAATTAATTTTTATGAGTTGTGACTAATTTAGATGACCTAAAAACATAAATGCATTATAAAACAAATATACACTATACATTGGGATAGGGATGCAAAAGACATACAAGGTTGCATTGCATTATTGTTTAATACTACAGAGTTATCTAGTAGACTACATGTTGGATCTAAAAAACTAGGCTTGTGCACCCCTATCTGTAGGTGATTTTTTTTTTTTTGTGGAGCTCAATTTGATGGATGGAAGACTTGTAAAATCTAATGCCCTAGTCTTGAAAAAAACACACAAAAGAGATCAAATTAAAAAGGGAAAAAAGGGGGTGTGGAAGTGGTTGAGATATCCTTAGATAACCCCTTATTAACTAAGTGTTTCATACATAGCTCAAGGCCTCATGTTAATGTAGTTATCTTTATAGGGAAGATCATGTGAGTACAACTAGAAACATCTAATTAGAATGTTTGAAAAATGATAGCCTTGACCTAAAATTAAAAAAATGTTAGACTTGGACAAGGACTATAATATTGCAAAAAATTTACAATAGAAATTTTAATTCATAATATATATGCATTTGAAATCATAGAATATATGATTTTTCATTGAGTGTTAGTACGAGAGCTTGGTGGGTTTCAAGTGTGAGTCTTGATGTGATTATATAGAAGAACATCTTGAATATTTTTTATAACTGACCTATTAGTTTGCATGAGAGAACCATTATGAAGTGTGTTATTTTGATAATATAAGCATTATAGTGTTTGGACAAGGACACATTACAAGATAAGGATGCAATGCATCCTTATCTGATAGTGTACTCATGCCCAAAAGGGATAGAAGCTTCTAAAACCAAAGTGATAGTGAAATATATGTTAAATAGGGATCAAGAGGGATAAAATTGGAAATTTTTGTAGATATGTATAATATTTATGAGACTTTAAAGGATTCCTTAGAGATTGTGGATTATCAGAATGGTGAACTAACCAAACAAGGTAAGGGTGTTAAGGACAAGAATTTCATAAGCATTTATTGATTAAATTTTGATTTCTAAATTTGCCTCCCCTTTATTATAGTGATGCATAAAATAAATAGAGTAAATGAAATGTGATACCTAAGTATGTATACACACATTATCTTTGTCATGGAGATATGCATGCCCACTTATTGAGGCATGTGGAAAAATGATGAACCTATGGTGAGTTTAGAGTGATAAAGTATCATTTTGAATAAATAGTGATGATACTTGTATTGTATTTTTAAAGGTGCACTCATGTATGGTTCATGAAACATGAGGTTTTTTGTAGGGCATAGAGAATGAGTACTTGGAATATGGTGCTAAAGCATTCAATATTGGTCGAGGAAGTGTTATCACATCACCTATGTGCATGAAACATCAATTTTCTCATTACAATGATAGGAACATCCCCAAGGTGTGCAAACCTTAACCTCTATATTAGGATGGTTTCATTCTATTCTGAGTGCATCTATTTTAGACTAGTGCATAGATCTATAAAGATCAAAACATGAAATATACAAATAGAGTAAAACCTAAAATTGATAGGAAAAGGGAGGGAGAAGGTATAATTCTATTGAAAATATAAGGTGATGCACTAAAAATAGAGAGAACACCCCTACTACCTTGATGGACATAATGAATATCCTTGGGAGTAAGACAATATCACACATACTCTTTTATGGACACTCTAAATTCATAAATATTTCTCATAGAGGTGCACGAATGCAATATAACATTGAGAGGGATAAAGGTTATCCATAGACAAGGCCTATGTAAATCTGAATGCCCATGGAATGTAACCTACAAGTGAGTTCCATGTTCTGAACAAAGGTGATGGGGATGGATGGCAATGAGAGGGGTGAACATTACCCATAGATAAAGATCAAAAAACATAAATTACACACAGAATGCAATAATAATGGAGGGAGGTGAACTCAATTATCATTAAAATGCAAGGTCCTCTTAGATAACTTAGGTTGCCCCCTAGTTAAAATTAGTAATGTTCAAGTCCTACCTTCAAACCTAGTCCAACATGGGAATGACCCTAGGTTATGGGTTACCTAATTTTGGGTCAGACCTCTAGGATTTTCAATGAGGCTAGCTTATCATATATAACAATATAGTCCCTTTTATAAACTTATGATATTAGGATGAAAAGAGAGAGACAATACATGAATGTAGATATATTATAAATGTGATGATACACCAAATGTTCAATGATCCACTTGTAGCTTAGACACTTATATGACTACTAATGAATACAATCAGGACAATAACTAATCGGATCCTATGACAAGGTTACAAACATGAGTATTTTATATGAAGGATAAAAAGAGACCTTCAATTCAAAGGATAGAAAGAAATAGGTCTATGTAAGACACTATGAAATTATGACTCCAAGATAAACCTCACCAGCTAACACTTCACACAACCTACAAAAAACTAATAGAATTAAAGTAAGGTACGTGAAGGACATACAAGTGTTGAAAAATAAACATACACTCTGTAAATCAAACTTCAATAAATCACACTTAGCATCTAACTAGATTTTGAGAATTGTCTTATATTGCTTCAAGAGAGTGTTACAAAGTGATTTTGATAGAGATTCACTATCTCCAACCCAGGGATCTAAAATTAAGAGCTAAAAGCTAGTATTTATAGAAATAAATAAGGTGAGATAGAGGAATTGGTACTGAAGGGGTCATTAATGTGTCTAATCTCATTCAAAATAACCACCACTGTAATCCTTCTCAAGCCTTCTCATACATTAATGTCACTATATATTTCTCTATTATGATGGAGAATGTGAATATCAAGACCAATTGTAAGAAGTAATCTCCACTATCATATTAATCCTTCTCAATATCCTTCATTATCTCCTATGATCATGATTGATGTTCTTTATGTTACCAGGAATTTACTTGAGATTACTCATTGATGTCCCTATAGATCTATTATAGATGAAAAACAATCACCCTTTTAATTTTCATATAGTCATGATTGCAAATGGAGATCCATAGGCTAGGGCCTCTTGAGTATGAATGAGACATAAAAACCTATGTCTAAAAGCTCTTAAAATTATCAATAGGTATTTAATGGTGTTAGATGGCATTACAAGGGTTTCTCTTGGTAGCTTATATCATGTTTGATTTTGAATTTATGTTCTATACCTGCTTAGGGTGGCAGAATCCTTCATCCAATGTGTCTACCTTCATGGCATATTCTTACAATATTTGCCCTAACTCGACCTAAGTTGAATCTGATCTCCATAAAAGTCCTTAGATTTTGACTTTGATCTCACATCATTGATTTATGATCCACTTTAGATGAGCACCATCAGATATGACTTTGACTTGTCAAATCTAATGTAATTTTGACACTTGTCATTCATGCATTTGTATTCAGGATCTATTGACTCTTTGACCTCACTCACACTATTGGATCCAAGATGCATGATTAAATGTGCATCATTAGATATTTGGGACCCACTAACACTATCAAGTTGCCTCAATCTATTGGATCTTTGGTATGATTAAATGCCAACCATTGATCTACCTAGGAAAACTGACATTTGAATTAAAATTACTAATTTATAAGGCCCAAACTTGATGTTTGTGTGACCATCATAGAGATATTTAAAACCCCAATGGCTATTTTACATGGATTTTTTATGTTTATACAACCATCAATGATGTCCATACAATAGTCAATGACATCCATGCAATAATCATAATTTGAACCCCAATGGTTAATTTCTAAGGCTTGAATTTGATGTTTGCACAACCATCTTCATCTATTTGTTCAACTTTAAATGCTTGTAAATTGAGATAGATAACTCATCAAGTCACAAAAATTTTAGAGAATGTCCAAGGCATGAAGAAATTTATTTTTATGCAATATTTTAGTATGTAAGGCTCCCCAAATGCATTTATTAAATGTGTAATCATATTGACCTATCTACTTCTATGTGACATGTTGATGACACTCTGTCTCTTAAAATCTTATACACCGAGCTATTGCTTGAATTTATAAGGCTCAAATGAACTTTTTAAGCTTGTACAAAGATGCTCCATGATCCTAACTACATGATCACCATGAGAACCTGCTTATTTAAAATTTGACAAACTACATTTTAAATTAACTTAAAGTGTTTCAAAATCTTTGCAAGTTGTAGGTGATCTTTAGACCACTCATTCCATCTATAAAATGATTCATCTACTCAAGCCATTTCCAGGCAAAAGATATATATGTGGGCCAAATATGGCCAACATTTATAGCGACTCAACTAGTTTGACCAACCTACTAGTCATGGGACCTAATTTTTTATCAAACTTGCTCATGATGACTAGACAAATGAAGCATTATTTATATTACTTTACATATCTACTTGAAACATCTTGAAGTAATGAGACACACATGAACAATAAGAAATCAAAATAAACATGAATAACTACCTAAATAGTAGAGAAACAACAAATAGAACAATATGTAAAAGAACTTGGAGGTAAAAAATAGACCTATCTATTTATGTTCAAAGCTCATGAGATAAAGATGTTGGCTATTTTTTGGCCTATATGCAAAGCTTTCAAAGACTGACCAATGTTCCTAATTTATAAAAGGACCCAATGATAAAAGAGGAAGATCATTTTGCTTTCAAACCTTTTGAAACACTTTAAGTCCACTTAAAGTGTAATTTGTCATCTTCTAAATAAAATTCCAAAAGCTGCAGAGGCCCCATGAGGTGTTCAGAGTGTTGGGAATTGATATGGGAGTACATGGAGTTCATTCTATTCTTCATTGATTCCATCTTCACATTTGAGTCCAGTGATTGAAAGTGCTAGTAAGTAGTTTGCTGAGGCTAGATATCACATGTGTGGATAAACCAGAGGAAATTGGTCATATGGGTTTCTCCCCTTTTATACCAAGATAATTTTCACCAAATTCCAAGTCCTCTACCTAAGTGCATAAAAAGATACAAAGGTCCAAATTTATCTCCTCAGTCACTTTCTACTTGTTTTCCCATACTTAGCCATTTTTAAGAAGGTTATAATAGATCTGAGTGAGCTCTTTCACAAAGTTATATCTCACATGTATGGTAGTTATAGGGGAAAATAATCACATGGGGTCACTTAATTTAATCCCTAGTTTCTATACACCAAGTCTAAGGTCCTCCACAAAGCACAAACATAGTTATCCATGTGCAAAGATGGGATTATAGGCATTTTTCTAAGTTCCCCATACTTAGTAATTTAAGATAGAATAACATTAGGATGTCATGAAAGCATAAATGAAACAACCAACTTGTTAATTTTATATCTTGCTCAAGAATCCTCATGTGACCAGTAGATCAAGTGCAAATGTAGTTTTACATACCAAGATCATGCTTTGAAAATTTGGGACCCACACGAATGTTTTGGCTCAAGATATAAATCTTCAAAGTTAGACCTGTGCAGTGAGACGTTCGTGCTAACATCAAGTTTAAGATCTTATAAAGTAGTTCCTTTTGGACTTAAATTTGACTATCACACAACTATCAATGATGCTTTATTGAATAAATAAATATGTCCCATAGACTATTAACTTTAAAACCATGGACTAGCCATTGGCTTTCAAATAATGGGTCCCAGCAAGATCGATGGTTTGCATTCATTCATACTTGGTAGATCCAAAGAAACATGATGAAGTCAAACAGTCAGAGGGCATGAAGGGTCGATACATGGCACAAGTGTGTGAACTAACATACATATATTATCTTGAGAATTAATTCAATATTGACAAGTGGTACCTATAGACACCTAAATCTAGCCATCGATAACTCCAATCAAGATTTTGGCCAATTTCTACTTAAAATGCACAATTTGGCCTAAAAACACTAAAACATGGTAAATGAGTTGAAATTGATTTATTCAAGTGCCAATTTTGTCCAAGGTATCCCTAAATGGGGTAATGCAATTTATGGGCCAGCTAACTTTGATCAAATCATTCTGAGTTAAAATGCTAATTTTGTACCTAGGTGCTCTAGATTGCTCTTTCCTATCAAATCTCTTACACAAGACATGTGCATTTATTATTCATTATCAGTAACATCCTAAATGGGATAATAGATCTAATGCATCTAACATTACCTTCTAATTCTAATCCAATCTAATTTTGGACAAATAACAAGGCATTTTGACCAATTTGAGTAATTTGTGCACAAAGTGCTTAATCATGCTTAAGAACTAATTAATCCAAGTTAGAGGCCTAATCAATAATTCCATATATTTTTTTTTAATATATCATTATTGTAAATTAATATTGAATATCTACATCATCAAGTGACCTCATTTCTTGGGAAGACATCCCTAGGCCATAAATACCACAAATATCAAGATTCATGCCTTCCATGCCTCATCAAATCCTTCCATGCCTCTTAATTGATCATCTATCCCAAATATTGATGAGATTATTTATCAATTTTAATTTCATAATTGGATTAATCCGTAGCCACACATCTCAATCCTGAGATGGATGGTTTAGGTTGATTCTAGACATTTATAAAAATCTATGAATAGAGAGGCCATGAACATCATTTCTAAGAATTCATAATGAAAATTTATAATGCATAAATGATTCCAAAATACATTAAAATTAGTGTTATCATGCCAAATTTATTCCAAGAAAATCCAAGCCAACAAGCCAAAGGTGCCAAGGAGAGATGGAGGTAGCCAAGCTTCCATTGCCAAGGACTTAATGAGCACAAGCCAAGCAAGCCACTATAACAAGCATTTTGGAGCATCCAAGGAAGGTAAAAGAAGTTTTTTTTGAATTTTAGCTGTGTGTTTTATTCATGTTTGTTAACTAAGCTCTCCCTAGTGTCTAGGCCTAGAGATGTTATGCTAGTTAGTGTGTTTCTTTCATTTTGTTTTCATTTTGGAACTAACACCATACTAACCATCCTCTCTTGAGTCAAATTCCTAGATCACATTATGGCATTCTCGGTGGGACTTGATGCATCCCACACATGAAGAAGATCATTTTTTAGCTTTAAAATACTCATTTGAACCCTTAAAACTCTTGCAAATTTATTTTCTAAATTTATTTTACCATTTTTCTTTATCACAAATTTACACAGTAACTAACATCGATTTGTAAGACTAACATCAATTGGATAGCTTAACCAACATCAGTTAGTAAAATTGACATTGATTGGATAGCTATCATTAGTCACATTGGTATAATTGATGTCGGTTAGATAACTATAATTAGTTAGAAAATGTAACCATCATCGGTTATATAGCTGACATTGATCACTATGTTTTTCTTAAAACACAGACTTGAGAGCTATTTTTTTAAAGTTCATTATTTCAAACCTAAAATATCTTCAAGGATAAAGGACATGCTAATTTTTTTTTACAAGACCAAGCTTGACATTTTCCAAAAAACTATTTTAGATCACCTTTTGTATGCTTTAAAATCAATTTAGAATATTGCTTTGGTATTTAACAAAAGAAAAATTATGGTGAATGTTTTCAAAGTTTGTAATTAAGACCAAGGGGTCAAATGAAAACCACCTCATTTTCCATTTGGAATTAAAAATGAGCTCACCTTTCCAATATTTTTGTGTTCAATTAGTTTTTTAAGTTAGATTTTGTTTGGAAAAAAAAGGGATGTTGCATGTATGCTCTTCATTTATCCCCTTTAGGGAACATTTGGAATCAAAAGTGACATTCTTATTGAAAGTAGCCTAGTCCAAGGCTTAGAAATAAAATCATATAAATCACTCCCCAAAATCTTGTGAAATTTTGGGTGGCCTTGAAAACAACCCTAAAGTATTTCTACTTTCATGCTTTCTTTATTTTTATGAAAACTTGACTTACGAGGGGGACTTCATCACCTCCCATGAGTTCTTTAGGGAAAATTTGACCTAGGGTTTCACCTCCTAACATTGAATTCATTGGGCTCCTAGTTGGATTTTCACACAAGATGTATCTACATTTGGACATCGCACTACACTAATCAAACAATAGGATGTAGTGGTTGTAAAAAGGACTAGACCTTTTTACAACTAGCCAATGCCATGGTCACCTAATTTCCATGCTTGTCTTTTGCATCATTTGACATGAACTTCATTGTGCAATTTATTCCCCTAGAGATGATCAAAACTTAATAGTTTAGTCAACCCCACATTGCCATATGCTTGCTAGGATTTGGACAATTATACTTAGTGTATTTGGGTTATTTTTGCTTGGTGTGTTTTGAGACTAAAAATTGTTTGTTTGTTCATAAAGCCATGTCAAAACCAATTTATTTATACGTCACTCTTTTATCTAAAGAGATGTTATGCTAGTCATTTTACACCACACTTGTGCCTTGAAATTTTTTCTAAATTTATTTGTGTGTGTGTCATTTGAGTTGAGGAGGGTAGTGTTATGCTGCCCAAAACATGTTGAAATAATTTTGCCTTTGAGTCTTTTGAAGCATAACATATATCACATCATTCAAGCATGCTTACATTTTTAAGCTTCTCAATTTTTTTCAAGACTTGTTTCACCTTATGCTAAAAAACCATTTGTTTCAAACCATGTCTTGTATACCATTTGGACCTTTGTCTTGTGCTGTCATATTGTCCAATATTGTCTAGCTTGTTTAGTCAAATCCTAGTTTTCACCATTGAGTTTTCAATTAACATTTTTAATTTTGGATCCAAACATTGATTGATTTCTATTTAAACCTCAATTCACGAGGTTGATACATAGATATTTATCTTTTAGATTGCATAACTTCGGTTAGTCAATTACCCAAATTTGAAAACTATTGATGGTTTTTTTGTTCAGCACCTATCCTCATCATTGTTCATGCCTTTATTTGGGAGAACATAGTCCTTCTAAAAATTCTTTATGTCAATTGATCATGTTTATGTTTGATTTTGTGTGCTAGGTTTATGTCAAAGTGGTTTCTAAACATGTTAGATTAAATCAAATCACATCAACCTTTATTTCAAGTCTAGCTTTTGACATTGTTTGGCCAAAAGTCCTAGCATATGTCTGTTTGCTTGAGCATAGATTTTGACTCCGCATTTGGAAAAAATACCTAGTAACTCAAATTTTCCCTTTCCTATTTTAGACCTTGTTTGGAACACTTTGACCTAGACCTTTGACATGCCAGTTTTTATTTAGACACTTAACCTTTTATGTGTATGACATTTGAATTTAGACATTTGATGTTAAGATATTTTATGATAAGTCTTAGCAAAAATCATTTTAGAGATATAGCTCTAATTTCAAACCACATTGGAGATACAACTCCATCTTTTGACCAAGTTAGACCAAGCTTGAACCATTTGTCCTTTGGACATAGTTTTTCAAAGTTTATAGAACTCTAAGGATTTTTGTTTCAGAGTTTTCATCATTTACATGGATATGACTAGATACACTTATGGTGGAGTCAAATTTAATCCAAATTATGATATAAAGGTTGACAAAAATACCACTAGGAACCCCTATAGATAAATATTTTCCAAGGAGTTTTATTATTCTCCCTACAATACTATATATGGGGAACATAGTCAAAATACAAAAAATACAACTTGAGACCTAGATTGGCATGAAGAGGCTTGTGAGGAGGACTTTGAAGACTCAAATACAAATAATGTTGTTTGGGATATGGATCCATACCCTCTTTTAAATAATTAGTACATGGAACATAGTCATGAACCAGGTTATGAGCCAACTCATGACTACGATGATATGGTTTGTGAGGAAGACTTGGATGCTTTGGCTTATGTGAGTAATCATGATCCACCACATTGTACCATTTCTATTCCAGGACCATAATGTCACACCATTCCTATACTAATACCTAATCCTATAGCTTGTGTGATCAATCAAGCTCCACAATGCCCCTTCATAATTCTAGGACCTAGTCCTTTGGCTTGTGCGAGAAATCATGCTCCACAACACCCTATCATTAACATCTTAGGAATTCATATTTTATATCATGAAAGCCATCATGCTACCCAAATACCTAACATTTTCTAACTATAATTAATTCCTTATTTAGTACCAATCCCAACCAAACCTCAATCTATTTAATAATTTGAAGACTAAACTATGTTCAAAATTGGTATTTTTCAACTCATTAGAAACCAAGGACAAGAAAACCAACCAATAAAATATGTTTTTGTTGAACCAACCACTTATGATAAGTCAACCTATGATGAATCACCTATTGATCCTATACCAGTTGTTGAGGAATCTCACACTGGTGAGCTAGTCTTTGTCAAGTCACTTCTTAATGATTATAACTACCTTTGGGAAAATCATTGCCTCGATCATGTGCCTATTTCTCAAGAGCCTCCTATTGACAATCTAGTCTCTAAGGATTTGTATCTTGAAATATTTCCCTTCTTATAGGAGTCTCACTTTAAGAAACTAGTTTTTGTGGAACCCATTATACTATCACAGGCTATTACTTATCTAAAACCAAATATTCAACAAGACATTGTAACAGAGTACCCGTCAGATGAAGAATTAGAGTTAGAGTTAGGTTATATTATTAAATTGACATTAGATTTAACATAAAAATCTAAATCAACATTAGTCTCAACATTAGATTAAAAGTCCCTTGAGTTAGAATTAGATTCAGAAGAAGAATATGTTTGTGGTTGTTACAACATTGGTTACGTATGCCTTGTAGAGAAATTTGAATATATTTATGATCCTTATATAGTTTTTGAGGATGATTATTTTGAATTTGATACAAATTATCCTAGTATCTTCTATGAGGATTATATAGCTTATACACATTCCATTACCATTCCACAAGCCATTACCATCAACCAAAATAGCCATATTATTGGCATTCCATCTCCCACTAGTGTTGATTGGGATTGACAGAATCACACTTTGTTGAACTGAATCAATGGTTACATATCATTTGAAGAAGAGAAAGGAAGCCAAGACCACATTCATATATTAGAAGAACACTCTCCTAGTGAAACCTTTTCAGAGGTGCTAGGGAACAATCAAAGTCACAACTTAGCATCTTCTAGTGAAACTTTTTCAAAAGAAGTAGAAGATAATCAAATTCAAAAGTCAACATTCCTTAGTGAAACCTTTTTAGAGGCACTACAAGATAATCAAGATAATTTCAATGGTGAAAACCTTTTTGAATCACCAATATCTAAGCACAACATTTCTTCATTACTTGATGAAGACAAAATTGAAGATCAAATCAAAATAGCTTCCTATCTATAGCCTAATCAGATGGTAGATGCTCTCAATATCAAACAATATAAAATTTGGTGGCCCTACCGAGAGAATAAGTATTTGGCCCTGCCACAACCAATGTTATGTTGAATTTGGGATCAATAATATTACATGTGACTGAATGTCCTGATCTTTATTTGTTTTCCAACCATTCCACATTCCATTATCACTTACCATTATATTTCAAAATAAAGCCTACCATCCATTATTTATCCTTGTTTACCATCCATGGATGCACTTTCCTTTGCAAAGGCTACAAAGATACCTTTTCTCGATGTTTGAAAGAATCAAAATCAATGACCAATGAAGATCACAAAATCATTCTCGACAACCAAAATTGCAACCAATTTTTAATAGAGAAACTATTCAAATGAGGTGTGGGATAACAATTAACATGATCAAGTATTTTATTTGTATCATTTATTGATTAGGATGTGCATCTTGATCTCAACAAGAAAAATAGAATAATATGCCATTTACCACACCTAGGCCAAAAACATGTACCATACCATTTCATTGCCATGACATTTTGACTGTTACATATCCATTTTCCATTGTCGCATATTCTTTTTGTTCACCCTATCACTTGGGGGTAAACGCTCTTACCATTTTATATCATCCTATCATTCCATTCCTATCTAGACCAAAGCCTATTTTTAGTCATCCTACCCAATCCTATTTTGATCTTGGTTCATTTAGTTCTTCCTACACCTTTTCATGGGGGGATTCTGATCAAGTTTAAACAATCAAGCCAATCCATGTTTACAATGATACTCTATGAAATTAGTGTGAAAATTGATCTGGTAAGATGTCTTTCATCCTATCAAGTTTGTGTATGTGAACCTGATTATAACCACCTATGGGAAAATCACTATCTCACTAGTCTTGCTGCTAATTATAACTACATATGGGAAAATTAGTATCATTGACTTGTGTCATTGTATCCTAGTTATAATTACCTATGGGAAAACTAAGGGAAACACTTTTTTACCATGCATTGTTGCATCACCTTGCCATTACTATTTTCATTTGACTGGCCATTTTCTAGATTTGAAAACTTGTTGGGACCTAGTTGGTTTTTCCCTACCTTTCATGTGGATGGAATTACTATGACTTGAGGTCATTTTAGGACTATGTGGGTCATGCTCAATTCATGTTGAGGTCACCTCAGTCCCCCTTTCCATACACTCTCACCATTTTGAAAGAAACCTAAGCCAAATGCTCTCACCATTTTATGAGCAGGTATCTTGTCATTCTCTAACAAGTTAAGATACCTCAAAATTCCAAAAACATTTTTCCTATCTAATCCTATTTATTTATCCTTGATCTATCTTACTGTGACATTATCATTATTAGGATGCTTTCTTTTGCTTTTGTTTTCTAGATTTCTATTTATTTATTTTAAGTTGTTTGTTTGTTTATTCACTTGCCTGTTTGTTTACTTTCAACACTGTTACCTTGACTCGATCTATATACATTCATTTGGTGATTATTCAAGAAAATTATTCTTGATTCTATCCATATTCATACATAAACATTGTCATGATGGTTTTTATCATTGGTCAATTATTTTCAAGTATTTATTGGATATCAAGAGTCAGTCCTTATGCATATTTTGGCCAAGTCTTCATGGTGTTTTATCATGATGCCTACCATCACATGCTAGAGAAAAAATTAGCTTCAAGAAGGTCTAAAATCAATGGAGATATAGAATTTTCTCCTTCGCACCTTGGCAAATCCTTCCATCCCACCCTTGATCAATATAACTCATTTGACCATTCTAGTTGTATCATTGTTAATCAGGATGAGCATCTCCTCATTGACAGGTACAACTAAATCATTCTATTGATCAATCTTATTCCTCTATCCATATCTTTCATCACTTTTCACCTAATCATTTTTAATCTATATTCTAGGTTATATCCTTGAGTTATGCTTGTTAATCAACCCTAACTGGGGCACAATCATCTTTAGCCAATCTAGGTCCTCTTAATGATTATAACTGCCTATGGGTAAATAATTATTTTGAATTTTATTCTTGATTATAACTACCTTTGGGAAAATCAACATATTTTTAACATCAATGCATGTAAGCATTTTCTTATTTGTATTAATCTCAACATGGATTAATTCCACATTTCTTCTTGTTTCTTTTTAAGGGACCATCCATCAACAAATGTAATGACCACTCCTTCAAGGGGGCATCATCATAGGCTTCCCAAAACCATTTGGAGCTTTGTTCTTCAACCATCATCTTCTTTTTTACATATAGGTCATCTCTTATTATTTGAGAAGGCATTTCTTTGCCTATGGTTTTAAACATCTTCCCAAATAGGAGTAAATTGTAAACACCTAAATCTAGCCACTGATAACCTCCAATCAAGATTTTGACCAATTTATAATTAAAACGCACAATTTAGCCTAAAAATACTAAAACATACTAAATGATTTGAAATTGATATATTCAAGTGCCAATTTCAACCAGGTTATCCCTAAATGGGGTAATGTAATTTATGAGATAGCCAACTTTGATCAGATCATTCTATGTCAAAATGCCAATTTTGCACCTAGGTGCTCTAGATTGCTCTTTCCTATAAAATCACTTGCACAAGACATGTGCCTTTATTATTTATTTTTAGTAACATCCTAAATGTGATAATGAATCTAACGCATCTAACATTGCCTTCTAATTCCAATCCCGTCAAATTTTAGACCAATAATAAGGCATTCTAATTAATTTGAGTAATTTGTGCACAAAGTGTTTAATGATGCTTAAGAGATAATTAATCCAAGTTAGAGGCTTAATCAATAATTCCATAGATCTTTTTTAATATCTCATTATTGGAAATCAATATTGAATATCTACATTATTAAGTGGCCTCATTTCTTGGGAAGACATCCCTAGGCCATAAATGCCACAAATATCATGATTCATGCCTCCCATGCCTCATAAAATCCCTCTATGACTCTTAATTAATCCTCTATCACAAATATTGATGAGCCTATTTATCAATTTTAATATCATAATTAGATTAATTCTTAGCCATACATATTAATCCTGATATGGATGGTTCAGGTTGATTCTAAACATTTGCAAAAATCTATAAATAGAGAGGCCATGAACATCATTTCTTAGACTTCATAATGCAAAGTTATAATGGAAAAATGATTCCAAAATCCATTGCAATTAGTGTTACCATGACAAATTGATTCCAAGACAAGCCAAAGGTGCCAAGGAGAGATGG
This sequence comes from Torreya grandis, assembly GCA_037957365.1. NCBI lineage: Eukaryota > Viridiplantae > Streptophyta > Pinopsida > Cupressales > Taxaceae > Torreya > Torreya grandis. The sequence continues at coordinate 1,780,596 of JARHVA010001971.1, read as the reverse complement.
AGGTAGCCAAGCTTCCAATGCCAAGGACTTAATGAGCACAAGCCAAGCAAGCCACTACAATAAGCATTTTGGAGCATCCAAGGAAGGTAAAAGAGGTTTATTTTTCATTTTAGTTGTGTGTTTTATTCATTTTTGTTAACTAAGCTCTCCCTAGTGTCTAGGCCTAGAGATGTTATATTAGTTAGTGTGTTTCTTTCATTTTATTTTCATTTTGGAACTAACACCATACTAACCATCCTTTCTTGAGTAAAATTCCTAGATCAAAGTACCAATTGGGACAAGGTTGAAAATTCAAAGATAAATTAAGTCCTCACACTTGTTCATATCTGGAAGATCAGATAGAGCAAGATAGGGTCAAAGTGGTTAACAAATCCAAGTAGATAATGAATCAAGGAAAAGTGTCCAAAGTCAGTGGATCCTAATAGAATATCATTGGATTACATTTATTCATACATCCAAATTTAGTATAGCGAAGTTGAGTCAAAGTATCAATGAGCCTAGTTAGTATTTGATAACCAATTGGAGTAATGACAAGCCTAGGGTTTTTGTTGGGAGTCAAACCAAAGCCATTTGTATAGAAGTAAGGTATTTTAGGGTCATCTTGATGCCATTGAAGTTGTTTCAAATGAAATGGATTGGTATAGATAATCCATTCAAGTATGAATAACATATATGTATCACCATTGAGGCTAAATATAGACTTCTAGTTTCATATTTTCTATCATGCAGGATCCATTCTAAGACCATGTTTGCTATATGGTCTATGGTTCTATTTTAATATAAGGACTATAGGAAAACTAATGTCCTTAGATTAGTTTTCCATATATAGGTGGGACCTATGATTTAAATATGGAAAAGGAGTGAATATGTGATAAATGCAATGGTACCTATCATCAATAAATAGGTATGTCTAGTTGTTCAAAATAGACCAAGCAAGACTCTATCAGTTCCAAGGCATAAATGAGTGATCCTCATCAGTAGATCATTAGATGATATCATGGAATTTTGAGATGATAAAATGGTGTCCAAATAATATCAATGAGTATTCAATTATTTTTGTAGGGCCTTTGAAATTGTGCCTTCTTGATAAGACCTTGACTTAGTAGCATCCTCAAATTAGTTCTAATCCATTATAAGTAGTTGTTCATTTTCCAATGCATAGTTCCTTCTCTATCCCTCTTTTTATATAAATTTAGGCTTCTAATCCTTGATCATCTATCATCTATCTCTCTTTTTTCTATGACTAGAGTCTGCCAAAATTTGTACTACAATACCTTTTAATGCAATAAAGATTGAATTCCATCATTTTCTAAACTAGATTGAAGTGTGTTCTATGAATTCATGAAATATAGTTAGGTGAATATATGTTCCTTGTCTAGGTCTAATTTTTCATCACCTTCAATAAAGGCTTAATAGTCTCATAGGTCATTATAAGTGCAATCTATAGTTTATTGTCTAGTCTAAAAGTAGAGACTTACCCTCTCTTACTAATCTGTTAATTGATTAATGCCTTGTTATAAAATATTTATGTGAGATTGATGTTATTTAGTATAAAAGGTATCTCATAGTGTGTTTTTTTTGAGTTGGAGTGATCAAATCATTGTTAAATCATCAGTTTTTACATGCTTTTAAAAGTTTTGTCAATTCTTTATCACTTTTCCAAGCAATTGCTAGTTTAGGTTTAGTGTAGGTTATAGATCCATAAGGAAGCCAACCTTATCTAGAGGTTTAATCCATTATTCAGATACCCATAGCCTAAAATCAGTCCCATATTGGTCCATATTTGAGTAGAGGAATTGAACAATCCCCTTGCTTAGCTAGGGTGCAATATAGAACCCTAATAGTTTTGGCTTGCCCAGTGGGACAACAAGTTTTTGGGAATAATTAAAGTTTTGAGAAGATTCGTAGCAATAGGAGATATCTACCATCATCAAAATTTGAATATCCTTCATATTTTGGAGCTCACAACATCTTTTAGACAATGATTTCATGCCAAAAGTTACAACAAGAGCATCAAGTAAAGGTACTTTTTTTGAACATATCAAATTACCTCCTACTTCTTATAAAAGATCAAGATTAAATAGCATAAGGCCTTATATTCCAAAACATTATTTATCTTTTGGTCAATCTATTGTTTTAGTCCAATCTATTGTCCCCATAAGCCAAATCCCTTTTGCCTAAATGGTTGTCAAGAATCAAGTGTTTATCCCATTTAATGGGGGTAGTCCCCTGAATTTGTCCCACTATGATGATATTCTTGTATCCACTCTAAAAATTATCCCTTTCTTCTCTGGAGAATGGGATAAAACTACTACTATTGAGCATATCCAAGATGTTTCCAATCAATGTTATGTTCATAATGTTAATCAAGATAATGTTGCCCTAAGATTACTTGTTACCTATTTTAAGGGAAAAGCATTGCAATAATTGACCTCCATAATCTTCCTTTGACCTCCATTTCTATTTGGGATCAGTTAGGTGATGTTTTAGTTAAATAATTTGAAGAAAAGTCTGATCATCTGTCTTTGGTTGAATAATTGAATACAATAAAAAGGTACCCCCATGAATTCATGTCAGACTTTAACCTTAGATTCCAAAAGACATGGACTAGGATCCCTACATTGGTTAGACCATCCTTAGAGTATAATTTTTTTACTTCCTTAAGGCCCTTAATTTTGATATAAGTGTCATGATATAGTCCATGGGTGGTAATAACTTTCCAAATGCCTTTGAGATTGATATTAGAGAAGAGAACAACTTGATTCAAGATGGTAAACTTACTCCAAGGCCTTCAATGCCATTTTTATAGAATTAAAATCTATTCCTCCCCCTCAAGTTCCTCAAATTTCATCTATAACCCCTATTCCATCTCCAAAATCCCAAGTTGTAGCCCCTCCTAATAAATTTAGTGAGATTGGTGATTTGAAAAGCATGTTACAAGCTTTTGGAAATGAAATTGTTTCACTTAAGAGATAAAAATACCAAATTAGACCTTATCAAAAGTAAAACTAAAGTACCTATTAGTCTTTCAATAACCAAAGACCACTTTATCAAGGTTTTAGGGATAATAAGCAAACTTATCAAAATTAAGGAGATATAACCCAAACTAAGCCATGTGAAACCCTTGATCCCAATTTGCCTTCCATATTAAAAGCTATTATTCCCCAAAATAGCTTAATGCAAGATTCAAGCTGGCAGACTTCCAATCCAAATGACATTCAGAATCAAGCTTTAGTATCACAAGCAATTACCATGCCACACATGACACATGAAGAGTTCCCTCTTCAAGGTGGTCAATATCAAGACATGAATATGGAAATTCAAGGAGAATCTCAATAATTTATAAGGTATCATGATTTTATCACTGTTAATTGGCAATTGGATGATCACATTGCATTCAACCAAGTTGGTGAAACTAGCAGCATAAATGGTCAAGTGGAAGCTCTGATTAGAATTAAAAAAAGAGCGATTGAAGAAGATCATGATGTGAGAAATACCTCTAGTGTTCCTAATTTTTTTTCAAATAATTTAAAATATCAAGTTGTTGTTCTTATATCATAGAAGATTCAAAACATAGAGATAGTGAAAGATTCCCAAATGCCCCTAACTAGAGAACAACTAGTGGCTCAAAACATACAACCAAAGGTTAGTGGAACATATTTTAAAATTATTGATAAAATTAAGAAATAAAATGTTATTACTAACATGTGGGATTATATTTCCATCCTAGGGAAAAAAATATATTTTGATTCAAGAACTCTTGGATCTCAAAGTATCTAAAGAACCAACTAAGAAAAAAGAAGCTATCTTAGCCAATTTAAACTAGCAAATCAAGCAACCTGATCAACAAATACATAACATAACAAAGGTGGATATAGATAATGTAAATTAAAACAAGACCCCTCACTTTTATCTCTCTTTGATATTAGGTGACTATTTAGTCTATAACTGTATGGTAGATAGTGGAGCTAGTAGCACTATCATGGCCAAACAAATTATAGACAAGCTTGCTCTTATTTATGAGCCAAATACCAAATGAGTATTTCAATTAAATAGATCACCAATTAAAATATTAGGCATAATAAAATACCTAAAAATTACATTACATTCTTCCCCTAATGTTATTATTCAACAAGATGTAGTTGTAGTGGACCTATCTCCCTATTTTTCCATGTGCCTGTCAAGAGATTTTACTTAATAAATTGGAGGATATTTGTCATCTAATTGGAATTATCTAATGTTAAATAATAGGTATATAAATAATGTGAAAATACATTTTTAACCTATTTCAATATTTCATTTGGGGCCATATATGCCAAGCTTGGTGAACACTAATTGTGTTATCTCAAATAAGGTGTTAGAAAATAATGAGGTTGAGTCTGAATCACCTCTAGATGGAGTCCTAGATATTTTAATTGATGAATGGGCCTTTTAATTACATGAACATGAACCCTACAAGTTAATTAAATAAAAATAACTTGGTGTCTATTGTCTTCATTGAAATGGTGCACCAATTCTAACATTGATGAAAGATGAGCAGCCTAGTGATGGACTATGGTAGCTATATTTTGATGGATCCAATAACAGACATGGAACTAGAGATATAATGATGTTAATTTATCCATCTAATCAAATATACATCTCTTCTCTCATGTTTCAATTTGGTTTTTCTAATAATGTTTCTGAATATGAAGCACTAGTGTATGGTTTGTAATGGGAAAGAAAGATGAAGGCTAATTCATTACAAGTATTTAGACATAGTGAACTTGTAGTTCACTAAGTAAGATTACTTAACATATTCAAGAACCCACTACTTAGTTATTATAAGCAAAGAGTATGGGACCTAGTTGAAAACTTTCAAGTCTTCAATATTCAGGCCATATCAATAAATTAGAACAAGCATAAAAATAGGTTGGTTTCTATTGGATCACTATTCAGTATCCCAGATAATGTAAAAAGGGAAAAAGTCCAATCACACATAAAGGTAGTTGTGAGACCTTCTATCACAGACAATTATGACAATTTCCAAGTATTTGAAGACGATAGCTAGATTGTCAAATTCTTACAAGAAGAAGCTGACTTATCTTCGAGGAACCAAAATAAGAATTTACAATAGTATGATGATCAGATTGTGTAATTAAAGATAAAAAAAGTTTCCTAAAGGATTGGTCACCTTGGAAAATATATTCAGCAGAGATGATGAATTAAGAAAAGAAAAGTTTGTTTTGTCAACCAAGGAAGAACACTAAACAAATGTAGATATTACAACTAGCAAAATTTTAAATCTAGGTAAATTTTGTACATCTTCAAAGACATAAGTTTTTATTAAGTTATGTTCAAAAATTTTAGATGTCTTTGCATGGCATTATAGTGACATTAAAGGTTTTGATCCAATTCTAGCTCAACATACCATTGAGTTAGAACATGAGACTAGGCCAATTAGATAAAGACAAAGGCTAATCAATCCAAATCTTGAACCTCTAATGAGAGTTGAAATTCATAAGCTCATTGAGTTCGCTATAATATTTCCAATTAAGCACTCAACTTGGGTAGCAAACCTTGTTCTAGTATGGAAAAAGAGTAGTGAAATAAGGCTATATGTCAACTTCCATGACTTGAACAAGGCCTCTCTCAAAGATCACTATCTATTGCCATCAATGGAATATATTTTATAGCTAGTTGTAGGTTTTAAAAGGTTCTTTTTATTGGATGGTTATAGGGGATATAACCAAATTTTAGTCAAAGAAGAAGACCAGTACAAAACAACCTTCACCACAAAGTGGGGTACATTTGCATACATAAAGATGCCTTTTGATTTATCTAATATTGAATCCATTTTTTAAAAGGCTATGGACATGGTAGTTCAAGGTCTCCTCAACAAGTTTATTCTTTTTTAACTAGATGACATAACAATATTCTCTAACAACACCAATGAGCATATGATTCATCTCAGACTAGTGTTTGAAAGGTACAGAGAATGTAGGGTGTCTTTAAACCCTAAAAAGTGTGTTTTCTATGTCAATGAAGGTAGGCTTCTTAGACATGTCATTTAAAATTAAGGTACAATCATAGACCCTAATAGGATAGAATCAATTCTTGCATTATCATTTCCTAAGCATAAGAAATCCTTACAAATATTTTTAGGCAAGATTAACTTCATAAGGAGATACATTTTAAATTTTTCTACTTTAGCTAGTCCACTTATATCCATGTTAAAGAAAGGCCAGAGTTTTAGTTGGTCTAAAGAAGGAGTGAAAAGTTTTGAATAAATCTAGAAATATATAGCCAGTGCTCCTACACTTTTGAACCTTGATTTTACAAAACATTTATTATTTTATAGCTATGCTAACCTTGACACAATATCAAGTATTCTCATGTAATAGAATAAAGATACATTAGAGTAGACAATAGCCTTTTTAGTCAGGGTTTAGAAGAATATGAAACAAGGTATTATTTTATTGAGAAGCATGTTCTTTCAGTTATAAGGCCTCTTAAAAATATTAGGTACTTGTTTTCCAATAATAAGATATGTTTGATGGTTGCACATCCAAGTGTTAAAAACTTTCTTCTGAACAAAGATGTAAGTGATAAAATAGCTGGTTGGATAACCAAGGTCATGGAATATGACATTGAAATCAAAGTCACAAAGATGGTTAGAGGCAAAATACTTTGTGATCATCTATCCCAAGACTTGCAAGAGTCTGATGAACAGGTTATGGTGTCAAAAGATCAAGAGTTTTAAAGTAATTAGGCCTCAACTTCTAGTTGGTTCTAAGATATGGTAATATATATACAAGATGGTATTTATCCTTCTCATCTCTTTCCTCCAAAGAGGAGATATTTCATATTAAAATCAATTCCTTTTCTCCTTGTTGATAATGTACTATTTAAAAAATATATTAATGGTATATTACTAAGATGCATAAAACTAGGTTAGACATAGAATTTACTTCATAAATTCATTGATGGACATGGTGGAGGACATTACTTAGGTAGGATTTCATCTCATAGGATCATGAGAGGTGGGTATTACTGGCTAAGCTTATTTTGCAATTTCCATGTTTGTTGGAAAAGTGAGACTTGCAGCCTTACCTCTCTAACCAATTTTAGTTAATCAATCCTTTGTCTAATAGGGATTGGACTTTATTCATGTTATCAACCCCCCATCAAGTTCAAGACATAAGTGGATCATAACTACCATAGATTATTTTACTAGATGGACATAGGTAGTAGCATTAAAAGAAGCCAATAAAGCTAATGTTTTGGACTTTTATGAAGGTCTACTTACCAGATTTGGGGTCCCTTCAACCATAATTTTTGATAATGCTATGGCTCTTATAGGATCTAAGATCAGCTAGTGGGTAGTTCAACATAGTATTTTTCTTAGTACCTCATCAAACTATTATCCACAAGGAAATGGCCTTGATGAGTATACCAAAAAAAATTTGTTGGAGATCATCAAGAGGATTATAGAAGACAATCAGAGATCATGGCATCTCAAATTGAAGTCAGCTCTATGGGCTACTAGGATTACTTATAAAAGATCAATTATCAATTCTCTATACAAATTAGTATATGGTAAGGAAGCAATAATGCCTATTTCTCTTGAATTCCCTACATTGGAATTAATGCATAAGCTTGAGCTTTTGGAGACTGAGCCAAAGTAAATAAGATATGTTGAGCTCATGGAGCTAGAGGAGATAAGGCATTAGGCCACGTTGGCTATGGAGATCCATCAAGCAATGACAAAGAGATATTTTGACAGAGGAACTTCTTCAAGAAGTTTCCAAGAAGGAAATTTGGTCCTCAAGCAGGATGAGGATAGAGCCAAGCCAGGTAAGTACACAAAATTTGATTATCTTTGAATTGGACCATATAAAGTTTCTAGTTGCAAATCCCACAATGCTTTCTAGTTCACAAGGATGAATGGTGAAGAACTTCCTATCCTAGTTAATGGGATACATCTCAAATACTATTATAAAGGAAAGCTAATTCTCATGTACATAGTTAGTTTTTCTTCTTTTTCTCTAAGTTTTTTCTAACACATTGGTTAATTTCCTTTCTATTTTTCTCTAAATAAGTGTTTCTTTCTTGCACAATCATTTAGTAGTTTAGTTGCCTTTGTTTTATAGGTTAGTTTCCCTTTTAGTTCATTTTCTTTCCCTATTGTTGGGATTTTTTCCATCTTTACAATTCAAGAGATTGTCTTACAATTATGTAATGGTCCATGTATTGTCCATGAGTTATATGTATGGTTTGAGTTCTCAAGCATATCAAGCATGTTACCCAGTCAAGTCACCAAAGATGTTGGCCATTTTTTGGCCTACATATAGAGCTTTCAAAGACTAATCAATTTTCTTGATTGATAGGACCCAATGGCAAAAGAGGAAGATCATTTTTCTTAAAAACCTTTTGAAACATTTTAAGTCCACTTAAAGTGTAATTTGTCATCTTCTAAAGATAGATCTAGAAGTTATAGAGCCCCCATGAGGTGTTAAGAGTGCTTGGAATTGATATGTGAGTACATAGAGTTCATCTAGTTATTCATTGAGTCTAATGATTGAAAGTGTAAGTAGGCAGTTTACTGAGGCTAGATCTCACATGTGTGGACAAACCAGAGGAAACTAGTCATATGGGTTTCTCCCCTTTTATACCAAGATCATTTGTGCCAAATTTTAGGTCCTCTATCCAAGTACATGAAAAGATAAAAAGGTCCAATGTTGGCTCCTCAATCACTTTTTGCTTGTTTTCCCATACTTAGCCATTTTCAAGAAGGTTCTAATAGAGCCAAGTGAGCACTTTCACAAAGTTATATCTCACATGTATGGCAATTATAGGGGAAAATGATCACATGGGTTCACTTAATTTAGTCCCTAATTATTATTCACCAAGTCTGAGGTCCTCTATTGAAGTGTGAACAAAGTTATCCATGTGCAAAAATGGGCTTCTAAGCATTTTTTTTATTTCCCCATAGTCATTTGAGATAGAACGTTGCTAGGATGTCATGTGAGCATGAATGGAAAAACCAACTTATACATTTTATATCTTGATCAAGAATCCTTATGTGACCAAAAAATCAAGGGCAAATGTAGTTTTACATGCTAGGATCATCCTCTAAAATTTTGGGACCTGCACAAACTTTCTGACACAAGATATAAGTCTTCAAAGTTGGACCTGTGAAGTGAGACATTCATGTTAACATCAAGTTTAAGCTCTTATAAATTAGTTCCTTTTAGACTTAAATTTGACTATCACACAACCATCAATGATACTCACATGAACAAAGAAATATGTCTCATAGATTATCAACTTTAAAATCATTGACTATCCATTGGATTTCAAACAATGGGTCCTAACAAGATAAATGGCTTGTGTTCATTCATACCTGACAGATCCAATAGAGTGTGATGAAGTAAAAAAATCAAAGGGTGTGAAGGGTTGACACATGGCACAAGCACATGAACTGACAGACTAATAGTATCTTAAGAATTAATGAAAAATTGATAAGTGACACTAGTAGGGACAATGTTGACAATTCAAAGATAAATCAAGGGCTAACACTTATTCATATTTATAAGATCAGATGGAGTGAAGTAAGGTTAAAGTGGTAAAAAAGTCCAAAGAGATAATGATTGAGGACAAGTGTCAAAATTTAGTGGGTCTTGGTAGAATATCGATGGTTTGTACTCATTCATACATCTAGATCCAATGGAATGAAGCCGAGTCAAAGTGTCAGTGAGCCTAGTCAGCATTTGACAACCAATTAGAGCAAAGTCCAGCCTAAGGTTTTTGAAGGGAGTTGAACCAAATCCATTTTTAATATAATTAAGGTCTTGTAGAGTCATCATGATTACATTGAAGTTATTTCAAATGTAATAGAGCAGTCTAACTGATCCAATCAAGTATGAAAAACATATATGGATCACCATTGAGGCTAAATATGGACTTTTAGTTTGATATTTTATATCATACAAGATCCATTCTTAAATTATGTTCACTATATGGTCTATGATTCTATTTTAATATAAGGACTATAGGATAACCAATGTCCTTAGATTTTTTTTCCATCTACAGGTGGGACCTATGATTCAAATATGGAAAAGGAACAAATATGTGATAAATGCAAGGGTACCTATCATTAACAAATAGGTACATCCAGCCTTTCAAAATAGACCAAGCAAGACTCTATCAGTTCCAAAGCATAAATGAGTGATCCTCATTAGCATATCATTATACATATCATGGATTCCCAATATGATGACCTAGTAGCCATATAAGATCAATGATCATTCAATTATTTTTATAGGGCCTTTGAAATTATGCCTTTTTGATAAGATCCTGACTCAAAAACATCCTCAAATTGGTGTTAATCTATCCAAAAAAATTGTTCATTTTCCAATACATATTTCCCTCTCTCTCCCTCTTTTTTGATAAATACAAGCTTCTAATCCTTGATCATCTATCATCTATCTCTCTTTTTGGTATGACTAGACTCTACCCAAATTTATACTGCAACACCTTTTGATGCAATAAAGACTAAATTCCAGCATTTTATAAACTATATTAAAGTGTGTTCTATTAATTAATGCACTATAGTTAAGTGAATATATGTTCCTTGTCTAGGTTTGAGTTTTCCTCACCTTCAAGAAAGGCTTAATAGTCCCATAGGTCATTAGAAGTGCAATTTATAGTTTATTGTTTAGTCTAAAAGTGGATACTTGCCCTCTCTTACTAATTTTTTTAACTGATTAATGCCTTGTTCTAAAACATTTATGTGAGATTGATGTTATTTAGTCTAAATGTATCTCATAGTGTTTTTTTTGTGAGTTAGAGTGATCAAATCATTGGTGCATCACCACTTTTTACATGCTTTTATAAGTTTTGTCAATTCTCTCTCCCTTTTCCAAGTAGTTTTTAGTTTAGGTTTAGTGTAGGTGATAGATCCATAATAAATCCAACCTTATATAGAGGTATGATCCATTATTAAGATACCCACAACCTAATATCAATCTCATGTTGGTCTAGATTTGAGTAGAAGACTTGAACAATCCCCTTGCTCAGCTAAGGTGTAATCTAGAACCCTAAAAAAAACTAGTAATAGAATTTGAGATAACTCCCATTGACAGGGATAGGAAGGCTCTCTCCATTAAATTTATCTTACTTAATGATATTTTTCTCATTTCAACTTGTGATAACATAAGGCCCACTCTAAAGACTATCAAACCTAGAGTGTTTTCCTAGTTTTGTATGGTCCTCATCCCATTAGAGGACTATATCACATTGTTGGAATGTCTTTGAGGAGGATCTCTTTTCAAATGAATTCTTCACTTGGTGTTGATTGGAACACATAATATTCATATCAGTGTCCCTTGTCTCCTCTATATGTCTTAGCTCATTTAACCTTACCTACATAACATCATCCTCTAAAAGCTCAAGTTGATGTGCAAGCTCTAATGTAGGAATTTCAAGAGATATAGGAAGTTTGGATTATTTACCATAGACTAGAAGGTATGGAAAGTGTATATTAGATTTTTTAGGTGTCACTTTATCTACCCATAAAGTATTCCTCAATCTAGAATGCCACTCCCTCTAACTATCCTCTATAGTTCCCTTGATAATCCTCAACAAGTTCTTATTTGTGGGAATTGCTAGTCCATTAACCTATGGGTAATAATTAGATGATTCCTTGACATAAATTCCATGTGAAATACCCCACTCACATACATTACTACTATTTAATACCACTTCATTGTCAAAAATAATTATAAAAGGCACACTGAATCTAGTCATAAGGCTATCATAGAAGTCTAAAACAAAAACTTCATTATCTTCCTTGAGGGAAGCTACTTCAACCCACCTTGTAAAGTAGTTTATAGCTATAATGATCCATGTATGTCCTTTAATTTAATGGGGGTGTGTCATTCATATGAAATCTAAGCCCCATTACATGAAAGGTTGTTCTCCTTGTATGGGTTGAAAGGGAAGGGCAGTCAGTTTTTGCTTGCTAACGAACATTACACAGTTTTGGAATTTTCTTACCAAAGTGTGAATATCTAAACATTATTTGAAAAAAGTACCCAAATATTATGATATTATATGTTGTGGTCTTGGTAGAAAATTTCCCACCAACTGGACCATCATGTAACTGCTCAAGCAGCTTGTCTATTTGGCATGATTCCACACACTTCAAAAACATGCCTCCTATGTATTTCTTTAAAATTAATCAATATATTAGGAAATAAGGTATGATTTTCTACCTAAATTTCCTTCTCTTGTATCTATCTATCCCTATAGGACATTGTCCTAACTCAAGGAATCTGATTACATCATGTGTCAAACTAAAGGGTGTGTTGTCTATGGTTGCATGTTGGCTATCGTAGAATGCTAACACTTGATCTTTATCTTTATTTACCTCTACTACAAGGTGTTCACATAACCCTCTACCCCTTAAAATCTTTGTAACTCTAAAATCAAGGTCATACTCCATGTATTCTATCACCCATCCAACTCTTTTCTCACCGAGGTCTATATTGAGTATAAACTCTTTAATACTTGGGTGTACCACCATGAGTATGATCATGCTAATGAATACCATGTGCCTAAACTTCTTTAAACCTCTCATTAATACAAATAGATGTTTCTATACAAATATATACTTCTCCTCATACCCTTATAAGGCCTTGCTAAAGAAAGAAATAGGTTGTTCCAAACCTTGATATTTTTATTGTATCAACATGGTAGATATTGCATCCAATGTAGAGAAACCATATAAGTAAAACTCTTTATTAAAATAAGAATTGAGAAGTGTAGGGGCATGAGAGATGGCCTTCTTGATATCCTAAAAAATAATCTTACCATCTTTTGTTCATGTAAATTCTTTGAATTTTTTTAACAAGTGAGTAAGAGGCTTGACTAACTCTACAAAGCCTAAGATAAACCTTCTTATAAAATTAATCTTTTCCAAGAAACTCTGCAGACCTTTCTTATGTTTGGGCAAGGGTAAGGATAATATTGACTTAAATCTTTCAATATATATGGAAATACCATCCTTGGACACTACATGGCCTAATAACCTACCCTCATGAATGCCAAATAAAAAATTTTTAGGATTCAATGACACACCATAGTCTCTGTATCTTATAAATACTAACCTCAAGTGAGTAATGTTATCAGCTAGTTCATTTGACAAAATAGTGATGTCATATAGATAGATGAGCACCATTTCATTGATCAAACCTTAGAAGGCAACATCTATTACCCTCTATAAAGTTTCCCTAAAATTGGATAGTTCAAAGGGAATTTTCATATATGCATAAGTGCCTCACTTTGTGGTGAAGGTAGTCTTATGCCTATCTTCTTCCGTAACCATAATTTTATTATAAACAGAGTATCCATCAAGCAAAGAGAACCTCTAAGAACTTTCTAACTTTTGAAGAATCTGATCCATTAAGGGCAGTGGGTAGTGGTCCTTTAGTGATACTTTGTTGATGTCCCTAAAGTCAACACACAAACGTATATCCCCATTCTTCTTCCTCACAAGTACAAGGTTTGCCACCCATGAGGAATGTTTGATGGGGAATATTATGTTTGATTCAATCAACTTGAATATCTACCTTCTCATCAACTCCTCCACTTTTGGATTGATAGGCCTTTGCTTCTACCTGATTGGTCTTACATTGCTCTCTAGTTTAATGGTATATTGTGCAAGTTTGGGATAAAAAATTTCAAATCCTTGTATTCCCATGCAAATAAATTAGATAAATCTTGGCATAAAGAAATAAATTCAGCTCTCTCTTCTACTATGTTGATCTTTCCCAAATTCAACAATATATATTTGAAGATCTTTATCTTTTCATAATGTTCCTCCTTGGATGAGATACATTCCTTACCTCTTCTAACTTGGTCATCTTAACTAAAGATGGTTTCCAGTGTAATAAGACCCTTAGGAAACTTGTTAGATCTTAGCTACACTATTTGATCATCATACTACTGTTAGAATTTATTTTTATTCCTATGGTAGAATTATGCCTCTTGCATCAAAAAACATATGATTTGGTTATCATTATCAAACACTTTCCAACTCACCTCATTATCAGGTACAACTGGCTTGCATATGACCTTAATATTATCTTCACTCTAGTTGCATTTGACTCCTACAACCTCATACTGATCTCTAATGGTTGTGATCCTATCTACATGTCGATTTTCCTCTCTTGGTATGAATTATATATTGAATGCCAAGAATTCTCATATGAGGTCCCATACACGATACTTGTAATCTTTCGAATGATGGTTATTGATTGAACTTAAGCCTCTTATTTGTTACATAACAAGCTCACTATCACCTTTGGTTTGATGAAGTTTGACACCTCTTCTTCTTGCTTCTTGAAAACCATGTAAAAGAGTTTCATATTTAGCTTTGTTTGAAGTGAAACTGAATTGAAATCTTGTACCTAAATAGTACTTCTAACCTGAGGTTGAAACCAACATGATTCCATCTCCAAATCATTCTTTGACCTTGAGCCATCAAAGAATAGAGTCCACAGACCACCTTCCTCTTGAGTAATATTAGTTAGGCAAGGCATAGCAACACCCTCTTCATACATATAATACACCCCTAAACCTATTTCTTCAACATCAATGTAGGGATCAAAAACATGATTGTCAACTACCCATTCATTTAGGTATAGGTCTAAAATGCCTTCAATATGATCATGAAGCTCCTGTTCACTAACATTTTCATCTTCCTTAAATATGGTATAATTGACATTTTCAAGGTTATGCATTAGGGCTCTAGATGGAACCTAGAGATAGGTTCTAACCTAATAGTGACCTTTGTCACATATCTAGTCTTAAAAACCATGTATGACTAGTCAAAGGAAAAATAACCTAATAGTAAATCCTCTAGATAGGTGTAGGGAAAAATATGGGGGTAGGTCTATAACCATTACATCTTGAATGATGACATAATTTGGGCAAGATATCAATGTTATCTTAAGGTATTTCACTATACCTACTATTTTAGTGGGGGGAACCATCCAACTATAGAACACCCTTTTCATTAGGCACATACTTAAGCTCAAGTTTATCTTCTATGGATTTAGGCATAATTGAGGTTGAAACACCTAAATCTATCATATAATTATGTAATAAGAAATCTCCTATGATGATTTAAAATTAAAATGTAAGGGGATTGACAACCTTAGGGGAATTAACAACATTATGAACTTGAATTTGAATAAAAAATTGATTAGAAACTTGACTAGGAACCTATACTTGACTAGGTTGACTATTATTTGTAAAAATAGTGTTCACCTTATCAGCTATCTCACTCTATGGTAAAGGTGTGGATAGATCTACATGAAGATTCTCTTTCTATCTAAGAATATATAGAGAATCATACATATGCATAGTGACATTAGGCTTTTTCATATGATACATAATATTGAAAGGAAGACTCATACCTTTAGACTTCACCTTGGAGGTAGAAGTATCACTTGACACTTAAGTGACATGAGGAGAAAAATGAGACTTATACTATTGTCCATGATGTTGAGGTACTTATGGAGTTATAGGAGCTTTAATATCTATATTTGAAGTAGTAAGCTACTAAATAGCTTGTGGATATGATGAAGGAGCCTTAGGCTACCCCAGACTATCATCCAACATCCTCCTCTTATATATTTTATTGACTGCAACTGGTTCATTTGGACTTTGTGTAGTTTTCCCCATGTTTATTGCTACATGTTCAAACATATGCTCCCTTTCTTGAAATTTCATGCACATAGTTTTATATGGTACCTAATCCATGCTTCCTTGCTATTGATTTTGAGCTTCTAATGGTGATATGGTAGGCATATTACCTTGATTCATTAGAGGGCCTTATGGTGGAGGAGGAATTGTGTCATGTCTTTAGAATGAAGGATCAAGCTACCAACTATGATAATAATAAATTTATCCACTTGTATCCATTATCATCTCATTGGACTACCCTATTGATTACCATTGACCCTCTCGAGTAAGGTTATTTTGTGTGGAGACCAAGGCTCTTGAGATACTTGCACATGTGGGGTTGTAACTATTATAAGGTCTGCATTGGGTAATCTAGCCTTATGCTTGTTGATTTGATGGGTAAGGGGATCTATTATAGGATTGGGTAGGGAATTAGGGTTATAAGGGACATTGGTATGAGTATGGATTATATGAAGTCTATTGTTATCTCTCTAAAGCCACTAGCTTGTTGTTTTGTGCCTTCAATAAACTCTCAATCCTTGCAAATTTATCCACTTGACCATCAATAGGTTGGGTTTGGTTGTTTGGAGAGGGTAATGGAGAAATGGTAGGTGGGGTTGGTTGAAGCTTAGGAAAAATTGGCATGGGAGGTCTTGACATGAGTTTTCCTACTTGTATCAAACCATTTTTTGCCCTTATAGCTATTTCATAAGCCCCAGGTAGAGTTGTCCCAACCACATATTGGATCATGACTGTAATATCTAAATTCAATGCTCTCAAATAGTAAATAAAATCATAATTAGATGTGGGATTAATGATGATAGGGATCCTATAGTTGAAATCAACCATAGATTCTTGGGATGCCCTATTGATTGAGGTAAGGTGTTTGACAAATGATACATGGTCACTTCTATCCTCAAAATGTTTACATAGGCACTCATTAAACTCATCCCAAGTATTGATTGAGGTAGGAGTTAGACCTATATACCATTTTAGGGCTTTAAATTTCAATGATGTGGATAATAGTCTCATGGCTACATTCTTTTATGTAATGTGATGTACTAAACAAAGGTTTACAATGTCAGCAATATGCTCCATAGGAGTGGTGGAGTTTTTTCCCATAAAGTATGGTAGACTCTTCAAAGAGGTAGCAGGGATGTCATCATATCATTGAAGGTTAAGGGGGATACCACCATTAAAGGGTAGAAAATCTTGTATTCTTTCCATTTGCATAGTGGGGTTTGTACTGCTTAAAATAATATGATGACTAGGAGATGAATATTGCTTTTTGGGATAGGAACTTGTCCTATTGAATCTTGCTCTTTTATATGAAATAAAAGGTATCTCAATGAACTCAAAGGGAATACCTTTATTAACTAACCTTCTAGCAACCTTTGGCATGAGAGGTGTTGCATGGATGATGCTATGAACTCTGCAACTTGGAGAATCTTTAAGTTTCTAATGATGATGGATATCCCCTTCTATTGCAAATACTTCTTCTCAAATCTTGACTATACCAAAGAAAATGTGTCCCATTGGGCATGCTATAACTATTGGAGAACTTAGGTTGCACCCTAGCTAAAAGTAGGAGTGTTCAAGTCCTACCTTCAAACCTAGTCTAATATGAGAATGACCCTAGGCCATGGGTTACCTAATTTTGGGTCAAACCTCTAAGATTTTTAATGAGGCTAGCTCCTCAAATATAACAATATAGTCCCTTTACTAAACTTATGCTATTAGGATTAAAAGAGAGAGAAAATACATGAATGGAAATATATTCTAAATATGATGGTACACCAAATGTTCAATGATCAACTTACATCTTAGACACTTACATGACTACAAATGAATATAATCAAGACAAGAACTAATCAGATTCTATGACAAGTTTACAAGCATCAGTATTTTGTATGAAGGCTGAAAAGAGACCTACAACTCAAAGGATAGAAAGAGATAGGTCTATGTAAGACACTATGGACATATGACACTCCAAGAGAAACCTCACTAGCTAACACTTCACACAACCTACAAGAAACCAATATAATTGAAGTAAGGTACATGAAGGACATTCAGGTGATGAACAAGAAACCTACACTCTATAAATGAAACTTCAATAAAGCACACTTAGCATCCAACTAGAATCTAATAATTGTCTTATATTACTTCAAGAGAGTGTTATAAAGTGATTTATGTAGAACTTTGCTATCTCTAGCCTAGGGATCTAAATTAAGAGCTCAAAGCCAGTATTTATAGAAATAAAGAAGGTGAGAGAGAAGAATTGGTATTGAAGGGGTCATTTATGAGCCCAATCCCATTCAAAACAACCACCATTGTAATCCTTCTCAAGCCTTATCCTTATTTAATATCATTATATCTTTCTTTGACATGATGGAAAATGTGAATATCAAGACCAACTATAAGAAACAATCTCCATCGCCATATGAATCCTTATCAATCTCTTTTGCATTAATATCCTTCACTATCTCCCTTGATCATGCTTGATGTTCTTTATGTTATGAATAATTTACTTGAGCTTGGTCATTGATGTCTCTATCAATCTATTATGGATGAAAACCAATCACCCTATTGGTTTTCATATAGTCCTGATTACAAATGGAGATCCATAAGCTAGGGCCTTTTGAGTCTAAATGAGACATAGAACCTATGTCTAAAATCTCTCAAAAATATTAATAGGGGTTTAATGGAATTAGATGGATTTATAGGGGTTGCTCTTGGTAGCTTAGATCATGTTTGATTATAAATTTATGTGTTTTACCTACTTAGGGTGGTGTAATCCTTCATCTAATGTGTCTACCTTCATGGCATCTTCTTGCAATCATTGCCCTGACTCAACCTAAGTTGAATCTACTCTCCATGGAAATCCTTAGATTTCAAATTTGATCTTGCACCATGGATCTGTGATCTGATTTGGACAAGAACCATCAGATCTACCTTTGATTTATCAACTCTAATGTGCATTTGACACTTGTCATTCATGAATTTGCATTCAAAATAAGTTGACCCCTTTGACCTCACTCACACCGTTAGATCCAAGATGCATGATCAAATACACGTCATTGGATCTTTGGGACCCACTAATGCTTTTAGGTTTCCTCACTCTATTAGATCTTTGGTATGATTTAATGCTAACTATAGATCTACCTAGGCCCACTAACATTTGAATTCAAACTACTAATTTATGAGGCCCAAACTTGATGTTCATGTGACTGTTACTGAGATATTTGAAACCCCAATGACTATTTTATGTGGCTTTATTTTTACATCCACATGACCATCAATGATGTCCATGTGATCATCAATGACATCCATGTGACCATCACAATTTTAACCCTAATGGTTAATTGTTGAGGCTTGAATTTGATGCTTACATGATTATCTTCATCTACTTGTTCAAATTTAAACACTTGTAACTTGAGATAGTCAACTCATCAAGTCACAAAAATTATAGAGAATGTCCAAGTCATGAATAACTTTATATTCATGAAAGATTTTGGTATATGATGCTCCCCAAATGCATTTATTAAATGTGAAATCATATTGACCTATCTACTTTTGCATGACATGTAGATGCCAGTCTGGCTCTTCAAAGCTTCTACAAGGAGATATTGGTTGATTATATACCACTCAAATGATATTCTAAGGATTTTTAAAATTTGATCCATGATCCTAACTGCATGATCATCTTGATAACATGCTTCCTCAAAATTTGATAGACTACACTTTAAGTTAACTTAAAGTGTTTAAAAATCTTTACAAGCTATAGGTGATCTTTGTAACACTCATTCCATCAAAAACTTGGTTCATCTTCTCAATCCATTTCCATTCAAAAGATATATATGTGGGCCAAATGTGGCCAACAGACCTAGGCAACATAAATGTTCTTTAAGGGAAAATTTATGCAGCATGAGGTTGCCTAAAAATGTCAACCCTTATACAATGAAAGACCTGAGCTTTTAAAGGAAATGAGAGGCCCATGGGTCATTAATTACAATATTACCCACTATTGGGGTAGTTATAATAATTAAATGATGACCTGAGAAGTGGTTGAGATCATATGCCCATGTTCTAACAATTCTAATAGTTTCCCTTATATTTAATTATAACTTCACACATTACTACCAGATGCTCAAACAGGACCATCTACCCCCTTCATATTTAACATTTGAAAACCCACCTAGATTTATTTACCAATGTAGAGTTGTATGGGCTTTTTTTGTATTCTACCATGTCATTTATGCATGCTAAGAACCTGTAGGTGAGGAGGGTGCATGCCTTGGTATTTAGATACATATAGCACAAGGGCACACACTAAGGGTTGAACAAAGAACATGATGTTCAGTGAGCTTTAAGTTGGTGGAGGGAGATGTATAATTCCACTATGGGGGTGCATGGACTTTAACTCTTTTGTACCAAGTTCCCCTTGATATTTATCAAAAGTCTTTGCTTCATATATGGGGTTAATATCAATATTTGAAATAACATGTACATAACTTAGATCACAATTTATGATTTTCAAGGGAAGAGAAGTTAAACTCTAATATTTTTCTCAAAACCTCCCTATTTAGTTATGAGGAGGCTTTTAAATAGGGGTGCAAAAAAATATTAAGATCTTGGGCATGTTCTTTACAATGTAGAGCCACTCCTCATGTACTTTCTCTTGTGCCATCTAAATACTAAGAGTTTTGTGCATTTGAACCTACATGATATTTAGCTTGTGTAATGAAGGATCATGCATTGGAATCTTCTCATGGGTATAAATCCATACTTAGTCAATGTGCATTATGTGTTGAGCACTTAGTGTGGTTTAGATGGGGAACATCTATGCACAGGAATTTTATGGGGTCATTGTGAGTTTTGTGTAGTTTAGGGGTGACTTGGAAGGTTAACACCTTGAGCTAGAAATATTATATGATCTAATGCTCATATAGCACTCTATAATGATTTTGAAAGAGTTGAAACTAACAAACTAGTTTTTGCTAAAATGCAACTATGATGTGGAGTGTCATTAAACCCAAATGTGGATCAATTTCTAAACTAAAAATAAGAGTTGGGAACTAGTACATGGCTCACTAAATTTTAACAATATGTGGATCATCACTAAGCTAAAATTCAGTCCACTTGTAAAAGATGAATCACACTACTATAGATATATCTAGATTCAAATTGTAAATTCTTGAAACCTGATACTTGAAAAAAAAGAAAAATCCAAATTTTATGAAATATAGATTAGACATGAATACATATCATGCCCCCTATAATATATATAATGATAATTTGATCTTTTAAAAACTATTTTAAATCTTTTAACTGCCTTCACACAAGTGTGTCTTCTTGTGTAGTTATAAGAGTGGAGTGCATAAGGAATCCAAATTCCTCCAAAATTTGAAAATTATTATTTTTCATATTTTAAATTATTCAAATATGAAATGTATTTCTTGTGAAAGCTTGAATATAATCCCATTATGGTGTCCCATTTTGATACGAGGGAAATTGTTTGCAAATCACTTGCATCAAAATAAAAAGTGAGAGCATTTGTAAAATATATAATCAAGTGATAACATGTGAATATTTTAATTGTATTAGAATACAAAATTATGTAACATTAAATCATATGAAAATTTTAGATATTTTATTATGTTTTAACCTTTTATAATTTAGCTATGTAAATCTTATGTTTGATTAAAGGGTTGAGTAGTCTAAATCAGTGAAATAATATGCATAAAATAACCACTAATTTGTTACAAAATTTTACTAGATTTGACTTTCTAAAAATAGTAATAAATATGTGCAAATAAATAATTATCTATAAAACACATAATATGGAATATCTAAGTGCTAAAAACTAAGATATGAATAGGTCTGAGTGTCATCAACTAGATCCTTATATCAAAACCCCTCGTAGACAATTTCACCACATTTGGACAACATCACCATGTGGATCTAGTGTCCTAGAAATAGTGATAATGTCCTCTATTCAAGATTTATCCAAACTTATAGGTGTAACTGAGCCTATATTTTTGGGTTTTATTCCTATGTACATGAAGTTTACAACTCTATATTTTGCCTATAATATTTGATTTATGATGCAAACCCTAATCCTCCTTGCAAGTAAGGCATGAGCTAAATAGTGTGTTCATTAGTAGGATAGGCTCAACATCCTCAATAACCCATTGTGGAGAGAATTTCCTACATTTAATATTTTGAGGAGGGATCAATCCTAATGTAGTTCTTCCCTCCTATGTGTTGGTGCAAGTGCAAGTGATGCTAGAGTGACAGTGGTCTTGAATGCCTTGAGTATGATTGAGATTGGAAATATAAAAAATATGAGATTAGGGAAGATGTAGATGGTAATATGTATAAGTAGGGAAGAATAGGGATTAGTAACCTTGATTTTGCTCAACTTGTTTCATGTTTGAATAGGTATTTTACATCTATTTTACATCTAGTGGATAGAGGTCTAAAAGTCACATATTTATAGTGTTTTGTATCTTGTGTAGATAATAAAAGATGTTTAGTCTGACCTTAAGAGGGTTTTAATTTTGAAAATATATTTTTTCAAGAAATATAGGGTAAAGGATAATAGTTCCATTTTGGGGACACTAGCACCATGTGGCTCTAGTGTCCTTAATGTGGTGATAATGTTTAACTGGGAGGCTATTGGGAATGAAGGACTAGGATTAAGAAATGAGGGTCTAAGATTGTGTTTAAGCTGACTAGGGAAGCTTGTGTTCTATACAAAGGCTATAAAGGTGTGATAATAGGCTCTAGGATAGGTTTAGGGCTAGGCTTAGAATAGGTTGACTCAATTATAACTCTTAGCACTCAAATACCACTTTTAGGTGATTACATTTACCCTCATTTATGCTATAAATGTAGTAAAATGAGATGACTAATATAAATGAAAAAGAAGCATACCTTAACTTACATAGGAAGTGAATCCCATGATGTTAATTTTGAGTATGTGAAGTTGGGTCTACGTATGTGAAACATGATCTAAAGCACGACCTACAAAACACATGTGCATAAATATTTCCTTACTTAAGAAATATTAAAAGTAAAAGACTATGTTAAATAAATAATTAACTGGTTAAATCTAAGTAAAGAGATGAGAAAGAGGAAATGAACAAATATACCTCATTGGGTATGAGAAACAATGATTTAACTTGGTGACAACCTATATATGTGCATGTATATAGTGATCAAATAATTGAATATATTGGACTAAAATGATATCTTTCTAAATCCTCATGTGTGGGTGGCTCAAGATGCAATCCGATTTTGAATCCATTGTTTTACACCCCTACTTTATGGTTCATGAATTCTGAATAGCTTAGATTGGACTGGTAGTGTGTCAAACCCTCTCATGTGGGTGGATAAAGAAATAAATTAGGATATGACTCCATCATTTCCCACCCATACATAGTAGATGCATCTAAAACTAAACTATGTAAAGTGCTATAAATATCTAACTGTGTATGTTGGCTTTATTGCCACTCAGGTACATTAGGCAACACTAGGCCACTTGGGAATGACAACTACTACCAATGGAGTAATGCATGAAATTGGTGATAACCTAGAATATGATGTAAAGTGTATTCATTATAGAAAATGACATGGAGTTTTACATTCCATCTAATCAACAAAAATGTAACTGAGCATATGGAAGCAATGTGTCGTGCACATTCCCCCAATATGATATTTGAGTATACTAATTTTGGACTAAGTTATAATAACTATATCTAATTTTATAAACTAAATATGGGGATGATCATGCCATTCATGATGCTCCCAATATAAGAAACTAATATGAATTTGAGCTTAACTAGTGTGAATCTGAGTAAAATTTGAGCATAACTTTCAAACCTATAGTTGAATCTATACAAACCTATACTATATTTGGTGTCCTTTTTTGGCCAATATGAACTATCTGTTGACGCAAGAAAATGTACCCAGGGCAAAGAGGTTGAACTCCTGCCTTCTCCTCGCAACATGGAAACTCCCCTCTCACCTGTGGGACTGGCAAAGCTAGAGGGGAGAGTCTCTAGGTAAGGGCTAGCTCCCTTTGATGTATCATTGTGTGTTCTAGCAAGTGCAAAATACAGGTGTGTGTGTGTGTGTGTGTGTGTGTGTGTGTGTGTGTGTGTGTGTGTATAATGGGGGGGTAAAAAAGGAAAAGAGAATGTAGGAAAACAAGCCTACTCTAAAGTGGTGATACACCAAAATGAAATGACCTTCTCACATCCACACTCAAGATCAAACAAAACAACATACATACACTCAGACTTGGTAAAAAGACTAGGCTGCTGGAAAATGGCAGGGAGGTTCTTATAAAAACACAAAAATAGGGACTCACCAAGATGCTATGAAATACATACTATAAATGGCTTCCTCTATCCTATACTTCCAAATAGAGCTCTTCTCCTGTCAGCTGTAGACAATGGCAACTTGTAGATAACTGGTGTGTTGGTGCTGAACTTGTGAGAGCATCAAAAGACAATAACTGAACACAAATCAAACACTCAGGACATACATATAATATCCATCCAAGAAGGGGTAAAAAACTACTTTTATTTGATTCAAGTGGAAATTTTAGGAGGGCTGCACCTTGTAAAATTGTGAAAATATTATTACAAAATGACCAATTCACAATGTTATATGGAAAAAACCCAAGAGGCTCATTGGCGCTCCTTGTTTACAAGTGGGCTATCACGTCCCTCATTGGGAAGAAGAAAACACTATTGCTGATGTCATCCTTCTAGAAGGAACCTACTAGAACCATGCTTGTCACTTTGTCTTTTCTCCATTTTGTCTTATCTGGCTCATTCGGCCCCTAGGGTGAACATCTTGGCAGGTCACTACATTTTGAGCTCCTTTTGGTTAGCACTTTCTTTGTTTTTAAAATAAATGGCTATCTTCTTTTGTCAAACTTGACATACTCTGGGTCATCATCAGTCTTTGCTAGCTTCTTCGTGGCTTGCTTTAGTCTTAGCACCCTCTCGAGTAGCTCCTCTACCTTGTATATTTCGGTGGGTCCTTGTTTGCCTTCAGACGGTTTACCGGGCCTTTGAATGTTTCCACAGACTTTTTTTTGGGCTCCCACAGGCTTTCTGTCCATGGACGAATTTCCCCACAGACTTTTGTCCTCAGATGTTTTCCCAAAGACAAAAGTCCATGAAAATTTTGTCTGTACTTTGCCTTTGTGTTAAGCCGTGCCCGCCCCTTTGCTTTTGTGTTAAGCCATGCCTGAAGGAATTCAAGACTTGGTTAAATTCATGGAACTCTAAACAATGCTGGGACCTACCCAGTCCTTTCAATTAGAGTGTCTGCCCCTGTAAGGATATGAACTTGGACTAGGCTGATGAACCAAGGCTGAACCAATGAACTAGGTGTTGAACCAAAGTGCCAGGCCGATGAACCAAAGTGCCAGGGTGAGATGGAACAAGGCCGTTGGATGTTGAAGAAGATAAATCAAATGCTGATAAACCAACCAATTGAACCAAATGACTAAACCAATCATGTCAAACCAAGTAGAGAACCACTAGTATTAAACTTGTGTAACCTAGAAATGATTATCTTCGAATAGCAAAGGGAGGAGGTGACCACGATTTTGCCTATGGGAAAAATTGGTCAAAAGATTGGTGACTCATAGGGGAAACATGCCTACTATGCTTAGAAGTTGGTTGCCTTGTAGTCCATTGGGCACAGAGTCAGATGTAGCTATGAAAGAATTAACAATAGCCTTAAAAGATCTAAGAATCAAACATGAAGCTTTTACCCCACACGCAAAGGAAAACACACAAGGCTAAAAACACTACTTGTGTAAACTACACTTAGGGAAAACAAGAAAAGAAATTGAAAACAAACTAATATTTACAGCTAATTAGGAATGTTTGCCTCCCTCCTGGATCAAAGGGAAAACTTCTCAAGTCCCCTTCCTAGCGAGAAAACTTATGGTGGCAGGCAAGTAGCTGAAAGAAAATGAGATTTGGTGACTTGCTCCTCTTGTCGGTCACTTGGTTTGGCTGGTATCTGAGTGGATCAAAATCAAACATGCTTCTGACATATATATACTCTACTTGTCCTTAGAAGCCTATTAAATGCTGGTCCCTTATATTGGTGCTCCACACCAAGAAATCGATGGCTGCTAGCTCATCACCATAAGCCCTTTGATTTTCACATTCCTTCTGTAATGTATTATGGTCTGATTTATTTCCTTCTGCCTCATTGAAAATCTTGTCAGACTCATCCTCTGCTTCTTCTTGGCCTTATTGAAGAAGGGTGACTGTGGTGATGTCTGAAATGGACTCACAAAATGATTACTCATCCCATAGAACATCACTTCTCTATTTAAAACTTTCTTATTTAAGGCATCCCTCTAGGAAGAAAGGCCTCTCCTTTTCCTCTTTGCTAATCAGAATTTCTAGATTTTCAAAAATATCCTCCTGATCCTCCTCCAACTCAGGCTCTTCAGTGTAGTCGACCTCATCATCAAAATAGCAAGGAAGTTCATCAAATAGAGGGGAAGAGAGCTCACCATGCTTTTGTTCCTCCTCATTTTGCTAGAAGATCTGCATATATCCAAGACTTACATCTTTTCCTTTGTTGATAAGGTCTTCACAAGGAGCATCAATGATGATTCTACCTTCATTGTCACTCATGACAGCCTCTTGAGGGATTACAGATTGGATCTTCTACTCCTCACTCGCCTCCTACATAATAGGTTCCTCCTTGAGAAGGGGTGAAGTGGAGAAATCATGTGGAAGAGGAGGCAGTCCTTGAGCTAGAATCGAATGATTCTCCTCCTTCCATTTGATCAGCACTTCATCAATATCAGGTATGGCCTAATTTCTCTCTTGGAAATGTGTAAGTGGGGTGTGTTCAGACATGAAATGTGTTATTTGGTTTGAGCCATCCATCACACATTGGCTGAGGAATTTATCTCTAGACTCCAACTCTGTTATTCTCCTGGCCAAAACTTCTTGGAAGAGCCTTTCCTAGAGGCCATCAGTAGGCACAACTTCAGCTTCTTCAAGGTTTTGAGAAAAACCTTGTTCTCCATCTATTCTGCCCCATGATTCTACTATTTCTCCCTAGTTCAAGATCTCTGAATTAGAATTTTTCTCTTGTGAATAGGTAGAAACTTTGTTTTCTCCAAGGTCCTGGGGCTCCTCCACAAAGTCTAGAAATTGTAACTCTCTTTTAATGAGAAGCTTCATCCTAGCCTCTAAATCTTCAATTTGTTTGGCTAGGTTATCCTGAAAGAGTCTTTCTTGGAGGTGACTAGCATCATTTTGTTGAGTAGGATCAGCTCTGAGAGAGATGTGCTAGTTTGTGGTATTCTTCTCAATGGAAGATTCACAATATAAGGAATTTAGAAGGTTCATTTCCAAGGGAGGCTGATTTGATGCCTTCTGGTGTTAGAAATCTAGGCGCATTGGATTGGGAGCAACTACATTTGATGAGCTGGAATGAGCAAGTGTTATTTGATAGAAATCATTTGGTGCAAAGGAGGGGGTTTTATTCAGAATAGGAGGGGGCGCACAAGGCTAACTACCTTGAAAAAATGGATTTCTCCATTTTGTTGCCTCCTCTACAATGGACTGTATGACCTGTGCTTTCCCAAACAAGCACTCCTCTTCATACATCAGTTCCTATTGATATCTGTACTACTCTTCTAGCCTGTTAATTTCTAATTCCAATGCCATCTCCTTTATCATTGTAGGGCAACTAGGAGAGCTACTTGAGGGGATTGCATAAATATCTGGAGCTTGATTATATTCATATAAAGGAAAACAAGACCCATGATTTTGAGCAAAGGAATTATACATACAAGAAATGATTTCTGATGGCACCAGGCTGCTTAACCAGTAGATTTAACTCAGAGTCACTAGATGCTGAAAACCTGAATTTGCTGTAACAAGACCAACATCAATCCTGAAACCTTAGTGCATTGTCAAACTGTGTGTCCCACTGAGTGTGCCAAAATTGTTGACATCGGAAAATGCACTCGAGGCAAGGAGGTCAAACTCCTACCTTCTCCTCGCAACATGGAAATTCCCCTCTCGCCTGTGGGACTGGTGAAGCTGGAGGGGAGAGTCTTTAGGTAAGGGCTAGCTCCCTTTGATGTATCATTGTTTGTTCTATCAAGTGCAAAATATAGGTATATATATATATATATATATATAGCTATATAATTGGGGGGATGAAAAGGGAAAAGAGAATGCAGGAAAACAAGCCTACTCTAAAGAGGTGATACACCAAAATGAAATGACCTTCTCACATCCACACTCAGGATCAAACAAAACAACATACATACACTCAGACTTGGTAGAAAGGCTAGGCTATTGGAAAATGGCAGGGAGGTTCTTATGAAAACACAAAAATAGGGACTCACCAAGATGCTATGAAATACATACTATAAATGACTTCCTCTATCCTATACTTCCAAATAGAGCTCTTCTCCTGTCAGCTATAGACAATGGCACCTTGTAGATAACTGGTGTGTTGGTACTGAACCTGTGAGAACATCAAAAGACAATGACTGAACACAAATCAAACACTCAAGACATACACAGAATATCCATCCAAGAAGAGGTAAAAAACTACTTTTATTTGATTCAAGTGGAAATTTTAGCAGGGCTGCGCCTTGTAAAATTGTGAAAAGATTATTACAAAATGACCAATTCGCAATGTTATATGGAAAAAACCCAAGAGGCTCATTGGCGCTCCTTGTTTACAAGTGGGCTATCACGTCCCTCATTGGGAAGAAGAAAACACTATTGCTGACATCATCCTTCTAGAAGGGACCTACTAGAACCATGCTTGTCACTTTGTCTTTTCTCCATTTTGTCTTATCTGGGTCATTCAGCCCCTGGGGTGAACATCTTGGTGGGTCGCTACATTTTGAGCTCCTTCTGGTTAGCACTTTCTTTGTTTTTAAAACAAATGGCTATCTTATTTTATCAAACTTGACATCTTCTGGGTTATCATCAGTCTTTGCAGGCTTCTTCACGGCTTGCATTAGTCTTAGCACCCTCCCGAGCAGCTCCTCTGCCTTGTATATTTTGGCGGGTCCTTGTTTGCCTTTGGATGGTTTGCCGGGCCTTTAAATGTTTCCACAGACTTTTTTGGGGCTCCCATGGGCTTTGTGTCCACACAAAAATTTCCCTACAGACTTTTATCCATGGATGTTTTCCCACAGACAAAAGTCCATAGAAATTCTATCTACACTTTGCCTTTGTGTTAATCCGTGCCCACCCCTTTGATTTTGTGTTAAGCTGTGCCCAAAGGAATTCAGGACTTAGTTAAATTCATGGAACTCTAAATAATGCTAGGACCTACCAGTCCTTTCAATTGGAGTGTCTGCCCTTGCAAGGATATGAACTTGGACTAGGCCGATGAACCAAGGCCGAACCAATGAACTAGGTGCTGAACCAAAGTGCCAGGCCGATGAACCAAAGTGCCAGGCCGAGCTAGAACAAGGCCGTTGGATGTTGAAGAAGATAAAGCAAATGTTGATAAACCAACCAATTGAACCAAATGACTGAACCAATCATGTTGAACCAAGCAGAGAACCACTGGTATTGAACTTGCATAACCTAAAAATGATTGTCTTCAAATAGCAAAGGGAGGAGGTGACCACAATTTTGCCTGTGGGCAAAATTAGTCAACACTATCCTAAAATTAGGGCTACTAGACATTAGCCCCACATCTTTAACATTAGTTATATGTCATTCTAATGTCCCTATTGGGCTCTAATGTTTGTTTGGTCTATAATCTATGTCACTATACTAATTTTTGATTCCTTATTTTTTCTATGTTTACTTATGTCTAAATTTCTAAAATCGAGCCTATGTGCTAAAACATGTTTAGTGAATGCGATATAGGATCCTAATCTCTATGAAAAACCCCTTTGAATGCACCTTATTTTAAGGTTATTTATTGAACCTATGCAATAATTGTCCTCAAAATAAATAGCTCTATAAAATGTGTGTTAGCTAGAGCATAAATGATAACTATGTAATAATCCAATATAATGTGTGAACATAACATCATAACATAATATAATCTAAGTATGAGGATGTAATGTAAGATGTATATCATGTCTTGCATTTCACATGGGTGTCAAGATATATGTAATCAATGTATGTAACAAAAAAATGATTAGAACTGAGTAGCTACCTAGGGGGATGGGGCATGATATCCATCACAACACCGAAGTAGGAAAGGTAGATGCATGAGGTCCCTTATGACATCAAGAACTAGTGTGTAATAATAAAATACAAGTGTCGTGTCCATGATGCATACAAAAAAGCATACATACAAAACAAATTAGGCACACAAAGTAGGCCAAGGGGCCAAAATACAAGGGACATGGGCACATGTCACTAAATTTGAGAAAAGACATACAAGGACATGTTTAAATATCCACATACACAAGAAAAAATTATGTTGGCTTAGAGCCACATAGAAGGACATGTTCAAATGTTTTCATAAACAATTAGGAAAACACACATAAGGGACATGGGCACATGTCTAAGGCATACATACTATGAATAGAAGTGGCATAGAGCTAAGGAATAATGACATATTCAAATGCCCTTGAATATAATAAGCATATAAATATAATCAAGTCTAAACTATGAAAGCTAGAAATGAAAGCAGGTATGAATGTAGTACAAATATATGTAAGGGATAATATGTACATATGTTGATTCTAAAGTAGTAATAGTCATAAAAAAATATTAGTATAAGTAGAAATGATTAATATAAAGATACAACAATGTTAAAATTAAAATGTATAGAATGTAATTATAAAACCTAGTAATAGAAAATGTGTATAATGTGCCTCAAAGTGGGAGAACATGTCAAATGAATAACCATGAATCAATATATATTCCCTAGTGGGTAGATGATAGCAAGTATGGATTAGTGTGGTGGACCTGAGTCTTGTGTCCAAGCTTCAAGCACTCAAAAATAACAAGTGAATCATGTAGTATGATAAAATTGACTATAGTAAGATAACTAATATATGTAGTATTTGGAAAATATAAAAGTGTAAACATAGTAATGCACACAATATATAGTTTTTGTGTTTTATGAGTAATTATTTGAATGTTTTTGTGTTTTTGACATGTTATATTATTTTTATATTTTATGGATAGAAGCTATGTATAAGAAACATGAAAATGAATTGTGTACAAGTAGCAAGAGAGAAGGAAGGTATGTACAAGAGGGTAGGAACCATACTAACCTATGAGTCTCATGGGAGACTTACTATCATTGTGACCTATGTTAAATAAGGGAACTATGATCATGCATGTTGTGTGAAAGGGAAATCATGATCCCATAATCTATTGTACTGAGTAATATGTATCTATATCTATCTATGTAGCGGTCTTAGGAATCTGTGGCACTACTTGTGATGTCCTTTTAACTGTAGGTGCCTTAAGAACCCATCTAGTAGTGAGAATCTATAGGTGACATAGGTGCCTTGTGCTAAGAACCTTGAGAATTCAATAATACAAATCTTAGCATAAATTGAGTGCAGGAAGGCCCGTTACAATCTGTGAAACATATATATAATGTAGGGGTCTCTCTAATAATGGTTTCCATAGGAGAGTATGTGTACATGTAATATGGTAGAAGTGGACCTCGCTTGTACTAGTGGATCTACTAAATTTTGTGATGTATTCATATGAACTTTAATCTAATCTATAACTGATAACTATGCTATATTAGGCAATGGTGCTAAAACTATAATTAGTGACTATGTTGTAATTGTTATGGGATAGGTAGAGGATATTCATATGGGAGACCCTAAACTTTGACCACCTAATTTACATGTATGTATTTCAAGCATCTATTCATTGTAGATGGGATGGCTCATAGCTACTATAACCGTATCGTACCCAATAATATGTCAGACACACCTGTACTAGGTATGACTAAGAATTGAGTGGCCATATGTGTTGTTCTACCCTACAATGGAAGCATAATATCTTATATGGATCTCTAAACATGACCAAGAAAGACAATAATAATTGTATCTATAGGTAATATATCCTCCTCTTAATATTCTAAATTCTACAAAAGTGTCATAGTACACATGCTAATGATTGACCAATTGTCATCCATAACACTCTGGATAGCATGATGATCTATGTATGATCGTATAAAGAGTGAGTCTAAATTTGTATCATCATCAATAACCTCCTACTCTAAGAATGTGATGAGTGGTCTAGGTGGGATTGTAGTATGTTACATGCTAATGATGTTTTGAAATGGGTGTGCCTTTGTAATAGTATGATATGAATTTGGTTGTGGATGTGCCTGATATGTGTAGTGAACATCATATGTGCTCCCCACCTCATTTGATGTGTGCTTTGGAAATGGACCTGAGAATGTTTTTAATACCTTAGCTTTTTTTTGTTGTACTTTTGATGTCTTTGTGGGTGTGCCCACATCAATAACATTATCCTCAATTAAATATTTTATCTTATGTTTTAGGCTTTTGCATTAATTTGTTATATGCCCTGGTGCCCTATGATAGTCACATAATGCATTAGAATCATAGTTATTTGGAAGAGGCCATGTCATATCTATAGACACCAAAAATCCACACACTACAATTATTAATGTCATAATTCCCCTAGATCACCTTAGAACCCCTTTGGGACCAATTTGACCATCTGACCCCTACCCAAGTCTAACCCATAGTCAATTTATTCAAATGGCTTAACCAAACTTTTTCCCACCTTGAACCTTCACCCTTGACCATTTATGGGTAGGATTATCTCTGATGATCACCTTGACCATTGACAGTTAGGGTGCACCTCCTTAACCACCAACATGCAAGCCACCTACCTTGCTTTTCTAAAAATAACTTGTCTTGAACCCCATGCAATCCATGGCATGAACAAGTTATAATTAAAAGGCCCAGTTAATGTCTTGTTGCAACTCTCTTGCCTTGACTATAAGAAGAGAGGAGTAGGAAGGTGAAATGGATCTACAATTGTTATCAAGAGCTTATGCATCCAGAGTTCTTTTATTTTGTAGGTCAATCACCATTAGCAATCCAGTAATCTAGCCATCACATTAGAGAGTCAATTTATCCCTACCACCCTATCAAAGTGCCAAGTACCATTACTCTACTGAAATCATGTGAGACTCCACTAATAAGTTAACCACCTCAAGCATTTACCCAATCAACCTTATACAATATAAGTATTTGTTTTTGATATTCAATTACTTTATTTTCCATTCATACTCAACCCAACACTAAACCATCTTTCTAAAATCCACCTTGTGATCCTGTCAATCAGCTATTCACCAACCTAGACCTACACATAGTAACCATTGATGGTTTTCTAAATCGCTAACGGTCTATCCAACCACCGATGGTCACCTTAAATGCTAACAATCACATCAACCATTGATGGTCATTATGGTAGGAAGTTCCAACAATCTATTTCCACCTACCCATCCTCAGCCAAATCTAATTTTCTATGTCCCTGCTTATTCATAGACTCTTGCCTAATTTTTTGAAACAAAACTAAGCCATTTATAATTAATATTTGCTTATTTATCATCAATATAGTCATTTATAGTCTATTTATTTAACAATCATTTCTTGTGTTCAATTTCAATACCCTTTGATTGTTGATGCAAGTACTTTATATTCTATTTTTTAAACTTAATTGTGTAAAATGACTGGATTGATAGCCCCCAAGGAAGCCCTTGCCTTTGGGATATATCTAGCACTAGGTAATCCACCCAACTATCTAACTAACTAATCATTTGCTTTATTATTATCTTATTTGTAGGTAATCCTCTCAAGCCAAATAAGATATCTTCATAATCATCTGATTCAACACATGCACAATCAAACAAGTTTTTCAACCATACCCATATTTAGTTTCTTCTTCCTCTTTTTGAAATAAGCTGAAATTCACTCAAACATTATGGCATGCCTGGTGGGACCCTTGAGTCTTTAATTTAGGTTTCCTTCTTATTTTTTGATTCTATAGTATTTTATCTCTATCTGTGCTCATTAATGAAACTAAAATCTCTTTTAGATTTAAAATCAAGTGCATCCATTACTTGCTTCTAATTTTAGCTCACATTAAATTAAGGCACAATAATTTTATCGTAACATCTCTTTTTGTTGCACACACTAAACCAAACCACTTTCATCAATTAAAAATCAAACAAACTTAAGACGAGGCCCAACTAGGATTTCATCACCTAGTAGTAACCTTACATTTTTTTGGTGATCTTACTTGGAGTTCATCACCAAGGGGAGAACCAACTTAGCTCTCTAGTTGAGTATAAACTCTGAAAATCAATATCTATTATATAAGCACTCAACACCCTTATTACTGTGGTGTGTGAAGTGAGGGGGTAGGCCCTAATACCAAGCCATGTATTGATTCCTAATACAAATTATTTTTTATCACCTAAACAACCTAAAACCAACCATAGATTACTTTTATAGTACCTAATATATAAGCTATCTTTTGTCACACACTCTCATAACTTAAGGCATAAGCTAAAAACGAGGTTAAAATTAACCATAGGATTTTAACATACTCTAGTGTGTTTTGTATTTCCTTGATCATTTTATTGATTTCTCTCTATTTGAGTTGTAATATTATTTATATTTTCCCCTCATCCTACTTGCATGGTGCTTACTCATCAACAACGAAGAGACTTAGCAAGTTAGGACCTATCTATAGATTATCTAGTCTCCTTTACTTCTTCATCTATGGAGTATATCTTAGATGTTGAGAGTTCTCCTCATCATTCTAATGCTTTTAGTGTGCCTCGGGTAGTTTCTAAAGGTGACTTAGACAATGTTGCCTTTTTGGATAATAAATTGGTGGCTTTACAACATTATCTTAACATATTAGCTCATCATACACCCATTTTAGTACCACCTACTGATCCACCCTATGGCATGCCATCAGGATTCTTAGGTAACTCTTTTATTGCCACTATCACCACCCAACTATTAGATAACTAGGAATCTACCCCAGCTGACAACCCATCTAACACAACCATACAAAACCAACCATCTCAACCTTCTAACACCCAAACACCTCCTAGTCTAACTAGTAATTCTTCCAAAACAACTACCACCTAAACTTTACCTACACATATTCCAATTACTGTTGGAGTACCCTATCGAAGTTGTTGCTAGAATCTAGAAAACACGAGTGCAATGGAGACGTGATCACACAAGATGAACAAGTGCACACCACATAGATGCCAAAGCAATTTGAAAATAACACAATAAGATAAATTTCACAAGACAAAATGGAGAAAACCAAAATTTGATTAACATGAAATGGCCAAAATGAAGAATACATATAGGAGAGCTAGAAAGTAACTCCTCCACAAATGGTGATCAAAGCACCCCAAGAATAGACTCCTCTACAAAAGGTGGTCAAAGGACCCCAAGAATAGACTCCTCCGAAAAAGGTGGTGACAAGGTGCTAAGAATAGAAAAGTAACTCCCATACCTAGAATAGCCGATCAAAGGAGTAACTTATGACATTCTTATGACACCTTATAACACAAATATGACACACAATCTCCACATAAGCTAGCCTATCCCACAAATGTAGGAAAAATCCATGTATGCACAAATATATAATATTCCCTAATTAATAAATAGGGAAAAATAAAAACCTACACTAATACCCCCCCATAAGCGCAGCTTAGGTAGGCAGTGTGGAAATAAAAAATGGGTCCCAGAAACTAGGCCTGATGAGGTACCCATGTACAAATTCAATCTCCCAAAAGATAGAGAAAAGGAGAAAACCCATAGGAAAAAACTCCCCCCCAAAAGAGAGACATAAAATAAAAGAAGAGGCTAGAAGCCCCCCCTAAAGATGATGCTACTGCAGATGTAGACCACACCCCAAGAAGAGATCATAGATGAATGAACTTGCTCTCGGTGAAAGATTTGGTGAAGATGTCTGGAACCTGCTCTAAAGACTGGCAAAATATCAAGTCAATGACCTGACTATGAATAAGCTCTCAAATGAAATGCATGTGAATCTCTATGTGCTTGGTCCGTTGGTGCTGAACTAGATTCTTGCAAATTTGAATGGTACTCTAGTTGTCAAAATAAATGATGGTGGGCTTCTTGATAGGAATGCCAAACTCAGAAAGAATCCCCTAAAGCCAAATAGCCTCAATAGTTGCATTAACAGCTCCCCTATACTCTGCCTCTATGGATGATATAGCAATAGCATTTTGCTTCTTGCTAGACCAACTAATAAGACCAGAACCTAAAGAGAAATTGTAACCAGAAGTGGACTTGCGAGTATATGAATCACTAGCCCAGTCTAAATCTGTATATCAAACCAATTCAATCTCTATGCTAAATCTATAATGAATCCCATATCTATGTGAACACTGTATGTAATGCAAGATCCTCTTAGCTACTTTCCAATGCAGCTCATGGGGTTCCTGCATGAATTTGGAGACAAGTCCCACTGAATATGATATGTTGGGCCTGGTGTGAGTCAAGTAGATGAGACTACCAACAAGTTGGTAATACCAAGTGGCATCAACCAATGGTGAATAACAATTAGCCTCAAGCTTGACTCCTAATATAAAGGGAGTCAGAGATGGCTTGCAATTAGCCATGTGAAACCAAGCCAATAAGTCAAGAGCATACTTAGGCTGTGCAAGAGAAATCCCTAAATCTGATTGTGAGATCTCGATGCCAAGGAAGTAGTGCAACAAACCTAAGTCTGTCATGTCAAATCTATCTTGGAGAGATGCCTTCACCACTACAATAGCCGATGAAGAACTCCTGGTGATCAAAAGGTCATCAACATATAGAACCAAAATCAAGAGCAAATCATCCTGCCGTAAGAAGTAGACATTGGGATCAGAATGGCACCTAGTGAAACCTATTGTGAGAAGGAATGAATCCATCTTGGCATACCAATCCTGAGGGGCCTGTTTGAGGCCATAGATAGATTTCCTAAGTCTACATACTAAAGAAGAATCCTAGACAAATCTTGACAGCTGCTCCATGTAGATCTCCTCCTCTAGGTCTCTGTGAAGAAAGGCACTCTTCACATCCATCTGATACACATACCAACCATGTGTTGCAGTAATAGCCAAGGTGAGTCAGATAGAAGTCATCTTTACAATAGGTGCAAAGGTCTCTGAGTAGTCAATGCTTGCCACCTATGAGAAACCTTTGGTGACCAATCGTGCCTTGTACTTATCAACTGACCCATCTATTACAAACTTGGTCTGATATATCCACCTACATCAAACCATTTTTCTTCCCTTAGGAAGTGAACTCAAATCCCAAGTGTGATTTTTGATTAAGGAAGAATATTCTTCCTCCATAGCACTATCCCACTCAGGTACCCCCGATGCCTCTTGAAAAGTCTATGGATCCAAAACTATAGCAAAGAAGGCATGTGGATCTCTCTAAAAATCCCCCTAGTACATCTATCATCTGTAGGATCTCCTGCCCAAGTGTGAACACTCTCAAGTGTCTGTCTAGCCCAAAGTGGCCCAGAAGTGGGCGAGTCAGGTGATAACTCCTCATCCTCTGAATGAATAGAGGTGGATGACTCTACATCACTATCCTCAATATCTGAACTTGAAGAAGAAGAAGATGTCTCTGGCTTGAGAACCTGTTGTGGCTGATCTGAATCTGACAAGGAATCAACATGAATAAGTAGATCCGATGAGGGAGAAGAAGTGTCAAGTGTTGAGTCTCTAGGACTCTCCTGAAAATGGACACTTCTCTCGATGAACAACTCATGAGTGACGGGATCTAGAAGGTGATATCCCTTAATACCATCCAGATATCCTACAAAGATGCAAGGCTTGGACTGACATTCCATATCTTTGTGTTTCTTCTTCAGAATACGGGCCATGGCTGGGGATCTAAAAACTCTAAGGTGCTCAACATCAAGTTTCCTTTTATGCCAAGCTTCAAAGGGTGTTATCCATTTCAAAGCTTTATGAGGAACCCTGTTTTGAATGTAGCAAGCACAATTGATGGCTTCAGACCAATACTATGGTGCTAAGGATTTGGAGTGAATCATATAGCTACCCATCTCTTTCAAGAACCTATTCTTGCGTTCTACAACCCCATTCTGTGAAGGACTGTAAGTGACTATGCACTGCAAATCAATCCCCTCTGTG
The DNA here is from genome assembly GCA_037957365.1 of Torreya grandis. NCBI lineage: Eukaryota > Viridiplantae > Streptophyta > Pinopsida > Cupressales > Taxaceae > Torreya > Torreya grandis. The sequence goes on along the minus strand of JARHVA010001971.1, from coordinate 1,742,655 downwards.
GTGAAAAACTACTCAAACCTGATGCTGACATACTCCCCTCCATTATCATTTCGAAGAACCTTGATGGATTTCTCACTATGTTTCTCAGCAAGAGCCTTGAAGTCTAGAAAATTTTCAAACACTTCAAACTTTTGTTTGAGAATATATATCTAAGTGTACCTAGATAAATCATCAATGAAAGTGAGGATGTACTTGGCCCTTGTGAAAGATGGTTTGGGAAAGGGTCCTGATACATCACTGTGAACTAACTCCAAAGGTTGTGAAGCCCTCCAAGATTTGCCTTTGTTAAATTTTGCTTCGAGATGCTTCCCAAGGGAGCACCCCTCACAAAGTCCTTTTGAGAATTGGACACGAGGCAAGCCAATGACCATGTCATGTTTGCAAAGTTACTCAAGGTAGCGGTAGTTAAGGTGGCCAAACCACTCATGCCATAATTTTCTAACTCCATCTAAATGAGTCAGCAATGCTATTGGAGAAGAATCTGATGTAAAATGTGAGAAGGTGTATAACCTATCTTGGTGATCTACCCTACCCACTGCCATTGTAGTATCACTATGCAACTCCCTGATAGCCATTGAATCTGGTGAAAACTCAACTCTCATGCCCTGACCAATGTGAGTGATTTGGTACACTGATAAGAAATTGGTTGAAAGAGAAGGAACACTTAGAACATTATTGAATGTTCCTCCTTCCATTTCAGCTAACCCTCTCCCTGCAACAAAAACTGATGTGTCATCACCCAAACTAATTAAAGTCATGCTACAAGGCTCTAAAGATGAAAACTCAACTAGTGAAGAGCCTATGTGGTGAGAAGCACCTGAGTCTATGACCCATGAAGATGTAGAATCTGTAGTTTCTACAAGGGCCTTGCCCTTTTCTTTCTCTTTACCCTTGCCTTTTGCCTTAGTAGAATCTTGGGTAGATGAATTCTGCTTGATGGACTCAGGAACACCTATGTTGTTCTTCTCTAGAAGATGAGTTAGGTGATCTATTTGTTTCTTCATGAATTTGTGTTCATCATGCCCTATCTTTTTATAATAGGCACACTTAACCTTCTCCTTCATAGGTTTAGCATTGGAGGATGAAGACTCAGTGTTGTTTTTGGCAAGATTGTTGTTTTCTTTCTTCTCTTGGTCTTTGTTCTTTTTCTTCTTCTCCTTTATTGAAGTCTTGTCCTTACCATTTCTAGCTATCAAATCTTGGGGTTGAATAGACTTCACTGTGCCCATCTGAATTAGTTTATCTTGCTCCCTAGTCAATTTGGCAATGAATGAATTCAAAGAAGTCATTTTCCATGTAGTGCCAAGGGCACTTTTTGTGGCATGGAAAGTGGAAACAAAGACTAAATAGCTTGGACCTAACTTTGTGAGAATAGAAAGTATGAGTTGATCATATTTATTCTCTATACCACATTCTTTCAATTGCAATTTAAGGGCTTTAAACTTAGTGAAGAAGTCCTGTAGGGTGTCAAAGTTGCTAGGACTTAGAATTATGAGTTCGTTTTCGAGCTCATGACCTCTCATCTCATCAAGCTTCCCAAATAACTTTTCTAAGGTGTCCCATATGTCATTAGGAGTTTGGGAGGATTCTAAATGGAATAAAAGTTCTATAGACATAGACAAACTCAGTAATCCATAGGCTTCATCACTACGGTTGTACCACTTGACCTTTTCAGCATTAGTGTTGGGTTTTATTTCAGTTCCCATGGTGATCCTATACAACCCTTTGCTTCTAAGAATGATTGACATTTTAACTTTCAATTTATGATAATTGAAGGGTGTTAGGGGTTTAAGTTGAAAATAATCCATTTTTTTAGCTGAATTTAGGTGAAGTTGTGTTGATTGCAAGTTGTGAATTTATGCAGAAAGGAGAATAAAAGCAAGTTGTGAAAAGCAATCACACCCCCCCCAAAATGTTGAGCCCCCCCCCAAATATGCAAGTTCATGATCAAAATACGTCAGAATCAGCTGAAAAAGTGTTTTAGAGCAATCATTACAAGACTAAAGCAAATAGGACGTCAGACTCAGCCGAAAATGCGTCTCGGGAGACCCAAATTTTGGCACTTTATAAACTAGTGCATTTTCAAAAATTAATAAGTCTACGCTATGGAAAATTGAATTAAAAACACTTTTGCAAAAGATGTCACCCAAAACTGAGCTACCATTTGCAAGATATTAAAAGTACAATTTTCCCATAAACTAGTGTTTTTGCAAAAAAAGCACTAAAACATTAAAAAAAATGCCTGTTATGGGAGAGAAAGTGGTCTTCCAACCACTTGTTGGATTTGGCACAGAATGAGGAATATAAATGAGGTCTTTATGAGGGGGAATTGGCCTCCTGCCAACCTGGGCCTCACCCTTCATCTTCGATAGGCGAAGATACAAGTTTTAATTGAAAATCCCCAAAATACAAAATTGTCTAAAAACCTTAAAATTCAGTCAAATTGACTGATTTTTGTTTTATCAAGTCAATTTTAACTTAAAAAATTAAAGCATAGATAGAATTAACCTGATGACCAAGCATCTAAGTGTCCACATGGGATGCCAAGTTAGGAGAGAGTGCCAAAAACACAGTTCAAAATTTTACTTACAGAAAAGACAAAGAACAGCAGAATGTTTTCACTAGAAAAACAAGGCGCATTTCTAATTTGTTGGGCAAGAAAAGTTAGAGATATTGAAATTGTAGACCTCATAAATCCCAATGCACAATGGGCAAGTTTCAACGTAGTAGAGAAGACCAAAAAAATGTGCCATTTTCACAAAAAAATAGCTTGTTTTGGACGCATCGTACGGCCTGTTTGGCACCTTACTAGGCAAGAAAAGACTGTGTCGTGGATAGAAAAGGAGGTAGGTGCAGAAGGCTGACTAGAAGGGCATGCCGTATGGCCTGTGGTAGAACTGAATGCTTGCTAAAGGCACCTTGCTTGCTGGAAGGATAATAGCAAAAAATATGCTCTACCAGATGAGTTTCCAGCACCCTCTCCAAAAAAGGAACTCAGCAGGCAGCTCACAGCAGTATGAAGAGGCTTGCAACAAAGTCAGTTCCTCCCTCTACTACTCCACACAACAAAGGACACTCAAAGGCCAAGGATTTCCAAGGAAACTAACCAGAAATGATATATATATATATATATATATATATATATATATATATATATATATATATATATATATATATATATATATATATATATATATATATATATTAAATTTTATATCAGATCTAAAAAATAAAAAAAAACAAAGAGAACTCCACTCCTCTTGATTTCAAAATAAGCTAAAAGCATAATCACACACAAGATTACCAGGTTTGCTCTGATACCATATCAGAGTTGTTGCCAGAATATGGATAACGCGAGTGCAATGGAGACATGATCACACAAGACGAACAAGTGCACACCACATAGATGCCAAATCAATTTGAAAATAACACAATAAGAGAAATTGCACAAAACAAAATGGAGAAAACCAAAATCTAATTAACATGAAATGGCCAAAATGAAGAATACATTTAGGAGAGCTAGAAAGTAACTCCTCCACAAATGGTGGTCAAAGCACCCCAAGAATAGAATCCTCCACAAAAGGTAGTCAAAGCACCCCAAGAATAGACTCCTCCAAAAAAGGTGGTGACAAGGTGCTAAGAATAGAGAAGTAACTCCCATACCCGAAATAACCGGTCAAAGGAGTCACTTATGACATTCTTATGACACCTTATGACACAAATATGACACATAATCTCCACATAAGCTAGCCTATCCCACGAATGTAGGAAAACTCCATGTATGCACAAATATATAATATTCCCTAATTAATAAATAGGGAAAAATAAAAACCTACACTAATATGCCCACCACCACTATCACTACCATTCCTATGGTTATCTCTACTACGCTTCAAAATGTAGTGGCATCTATACCTTCTACCTTACTTCTTATCGCTACCAGGGTTAAAACTTATCCCTTACCTTTGACTCAACCATCCATGCCCACTTAGTATTACATAGCCTCTACCCAACCACTAATGACCACATATTCACATGTGGCTTCGACCCAACCACCTGTGACCACTTATCCATATTTGGAAACCTCTCAAGTTTTGTTAAATTACTAATATGTCACTGAATCCCAACCACAATATGTACCTTACAACCCTTTAGGTACACTACCCCAAACATACCTAATGAAGATGCTCATGGATAAGATGACAAATCTAGAGTCATCTATCCCAAGGGCTCATAATATCCTATCCTATGAACAGATATGTAGTGAACCCATCCACCCATCTATGCTTATCAGGCCATATCCTCCTCAATGGGAACTTCCCAAGTTCTCCAAGTTTTAGATTAAGGAGGATCCCCAATAACACCTTAGGGTTTTTAGGCACTCATGTTATTTGATTTCCTATGATGATTCCCTCCTTCTCCACAATTTTCTTATGTCTTTGTTAGGACTGGCATTAGATTGTTATAGTAGCTTAACCAAGCATTATATCTTGTCCTTCACCCAACTAACTCAAAATTTCATGGATCAATTTTTGATAAATATATCCAAGAAGGTTTCCCTCTCTGAAGTTTACTCTATATAGTAGTTTGATGATGAGTCTATTGCTGATTTTGTAGCTCATTGGTAGAGCCTAATCAACCAACTCTCCTTTTCCTTACCCCAACCTGAATTAATCAAACTCTTTACCTAGGCATGTTCTAAGAACATCTCTTCCACACTATGTGTTCAAAGTTTATGAACTTTTGATGAATTTTTCACCATGGCACGTAAATTAGAGAATAAAGCCATTGATGAAGGAAAGATAAAACTAAAAAATAAGAACTCTACCTACAAAACCAATGAGGCTTCCTCCTCCAAACCAAATAACCAAACCAATATTAGGACCAAAATCAAGGGTACTGTGAATGTGGTTGTCCTTAAATTTGCTTCCCCATCATCTACCAAGTAACTGAATTCCTCTAGTCCCTCAAATCAAAAACCAAGGAACCAAAAATGGAACACCTAAAATTAATTTACACCACTTGGAGAGTCTTATGCTTCAATCTTGGAGAAGATATTGAAAGCTAATATCATGTGGCTTTCTCCTATCAAACCACCTCAATAATTTGATTTTTATCATCCTACACCTAGTTGGTACAATGAGAATGATCTATGTGCCTTCCACTGAGTAATAGGGTATGACATTAGTAGGTGTAACACCTTCAAGAGTGTTGTCCAATCTCTCATTAAAAATAGAAATCTTGTGTTGGATAATCCCAATGCACCTCAAAACCAAGCCCTTAACATATTTAGGCAACCTTTTTCCAACCATCTACCTGCTAAGAATGAGAGAAACATGGTTGAATATTCTCATGATGTCCATACTATTAACATGGTTCTTGACACACTCATTGCTAAAGAACCTACTGACTAACCTATCTATCCCTCACTCTCTTTGCTTATCAAGGTATCAAAGTTACCTTCTCTTTTGGAAACACAAACTAATAAAACCCCCTTTCTCCTCCTCTACTTATCAAGTTAGTGGATCCATCAACCCTTCTATTGACTGACATACTAGACCAAACACCCATTTTACCTTTCCCATCAACCATTGAAAAACCTACTACCCCTTTAAAAATCATTCTCAAAGAGGAATCCTTGATATCTACACCTCCCATAGAGGATTCACCCACTTTAAACTTGCAGCCTTTGATTGAGGAAAAGGATGAGGTTACCACCCATTTATCTCAACCTATGGGCTTATCTTTTAGGTCCACTCTCTATGGAATAAAACTAGCCTATAAAGCATTCTCTAGGTTAGTGCATAAATTGGATTTTGTCTCCAACCCTAACATGGATCGAGCCACCTTTTAGGAACAATTAGGGATACCTTATATCACCAAGAAAGAACCTCTAACCATACCTTTAGTAAACCAACCCACCACTTCTACTATCCAAACTCTTACCTTATCAACCAAACCAATAGTAACTTTTACCAACCCAATAATCCCTTAGCCATCCAAAGCACCTAAACCCAAAGCAACTAAATCACCTTCTCAAACCAAACTGACCAAGAACCTTGGCACCTTCCCTACACAAAGTCTTAACCACCAATCTATGAAGGTTGAGCTTACCTTACTAAATCCAACAACTAAGCGCTAACCCAAATCAACCAAGGGACTAAGAATACCAAAAATATAGAGATCCAAACTCATACCTTCCTCTACCTTTCCCTCTATCTTGGGGCCTTATCCCTCTAATCTAATTATAAATTTGGTTCCCTAACCAAGACCCAACTACCATTATTGGTCACACAAACACACTTGCTTTTTGACACACCTATTTTCACTGAACCATCAGTAACCAAGTTACCTATCCAAAAACCTCCTACCTCTACTTTCTCAATCACTGCCTTACCAAAATCAAAACCACCAACCAAATGAAATACCTTACCTATACCTTCCATCACCAAACCTACTACTAATAAGACTTCCACCTTACCAACCAAGACAAAAGCCTCTCCACCTTTATCCAAATCCCACTCCACAATTTTTTAATAATTACCATAAGCTTCTTGCTTAACCCTACCCCTTATCAGGCCATTTGACCTGCTCAATTCAAAACCTGCCTGGTATAATGACCACCATGTTTGCTTCTATCATAGGACACTAAGGAATGACACAAAGAACTATAAATTTCTCCAAACCATTATAAATTGGATCTATGATGAGGATGATCTATTAACAGATGAACCTCCCATGATCCTTATACCAATCTAACTAATAACAACACCCTCTACCCAATGCCTACCCACTCCTCCACTCTCACCTTAAAGTGACAAAGAGCCTAACCGATATCCTAGCCCAATTCCTCCCTCTATCTATACCATTCATGTGGTTACAAGATCATAATAGAATGATAAATGGAAGGCCAAGGTATCCATTCCATGGACATACCCACCTTCTACCTCCTAACCAAACCCTACCCAAATATCTTTACCTTCACCCAAACCCAAGGTATCTATCTTAGGTGCCTCCCAATCTAACCCCTCTAAGTCCATTAGGAGAGTGGTACTCAAACATATTCACCATACCCAAATAAAGATGAGCCTTTATGAGTTGATTACCACTTCACTTCATCATCGCCAAGCAATGATATAGACATTACAATTAGTAAAGATCCAACTTGAGGACCCTCAACCTCTGGCATCCTTTGTTAGCACTCTCTAAATTTCCAACCTTGTCAACTTTAAATATTTAAAAATACCTTATATCCATCTAGATGACCTATATCCCCCTCTTTTTATTATTTCTTACATCAACCAAACCCACATTAAATGGGTCATAATTGATGGGGGAGATAGTCTTAATATTATCTCCTCCCATACCTATAACCAATCAATTTTTTTGGATAATGTCATGTCTAAAACCTTAGCTATCTTCTGATCCTTTAATGACACCATGACCACTACCCTCAAAATGTTTGTCCTCCATATCCATGTAGGGCCTCATACATTCTTGAACTCTTCTATGTAGTGGAAGGTTAATTCCAATACAATGTTTTTTTGGATGACCTTGGATCTATTCCATGGGTTGAATATCCTTTACCCTACATCAAATCATTAAATTTGAGCATGAAGGTCAAGTCATCACCATCCAAGCTGACCCAAGTCCCTTCTCGACATGCAACATACCTACCAACCCAATGATGTCCTCTTATATACATTTAGCACACCCTTGTTAACCAAAGATAAGACCTCTACCATGAAATAAGAAGTCACTCCTCCTACCAATGAGGAATAAACTATCTCATCCATCCCCTCTAATCAAATCCCCACCTTAGACCCTTTGAAATAAACATTTCACCACCTTTCATTGGGGGAGTATCACCTTTAAGCCCTTGACACCTTCCCTACTCCTCATGAGTATAGGAAACTTACTAACCACCCATGATATGATCCCAATGTCAGAACCATTATTAATCTTAGACCTCCCCATTTTCAAACCCACTTTAATTATGGGGCACTCGACAAACCCATTGATACTTCCACCACCTCTCTTTTACCTCATTTATATACCACCAATTTTTCCTACTTAGACAAACCAAGTTTTGCCAGAACATACATTCACAAGTGTGTTTGGAAAGGATTTGGTCTTAGGTGGTATGATCATTGGCCCACATGAGTTTATTTCCATTATAATTAGGAATCCTCATGAGATATATGGCCTCAATTTCATCCTACCCACTAAGAAGCAAACCAAACCACCTATCGTCACCATTACTGAGGAAGACACCCTTCCTCACCAACCTCTCCTCTGCCTATGTGTCAGGATGATGACATCATCCCACCTAAATTTTTTTTCATCAACATTATCATCCTAGGGCCCCTAACTTTTTAGAAAGAGGGGGAAATTGTAACCATCCCTTTGATCCATCCTAAGATGATAGGGGATGACTCTCCTATTATTAACATTATTCAGTGCCAGGATGATAATTCCATTCTCACCTACCTTAGTGCCCTAAATTATTCCATCCAAAAATCCCTTCCTCCTAAGACTTTGACCATGTTGAATGAATCTACCATGGATATCAATCTAGGTACTTCGAAGATCCCCTGCATTGTCAAAATTAGCCAATCATTGAATACTAAGGAACTTTAAGATTTTCTCTCTTTCCTATAATACTATAGCATAGAATTCACTTGGTATTATAGAGACATTCTTGGAATTTACCCCACCATTGCTACCCATAATATAATCAACCAAAGTGATGCCAATCCTATCAAGTAGAAACTTTGACACATGTACCCTCACATATCCCTTCTCATCAAATAAGAGCTTTAGTGTCTTCTATTTTTCAATTTCATTCAACCCATTGACTACCCCTAATAGGTCTCAAATGTCATACCTATCACTAAATCCACAAGGTAACTACACATTTTTGTGGAATTTCATGACCTCAACCTTACTTTCCCCGAAGATGACTTCCCTCTACCAAGAATCGACCAGCTAGTTGATCTTATAACCAACTATGAGATATTATCTCTCATGGATGGATTCTCAAGATACAATCAGATCCTAATTTCCCCTAAATATTAGCATAAGACTTCCTTTACTACCCCATGGGGAACCTTTCACTATATATTCATGTCTTTTAGGTTAAATAATGCTAGTGTAACCTACCAATGTGCCATGACTTATATCTTCTATGACCTTATCCACAAGATTATAGAGGACTATGTGGAAGACCTTATTAGAAAATCTAAACTCTGAAAGGATCATTTACATTCTCAAGATCATCTTTGAGTGACTTATCCATTACCATGTCTACCTAAACCCTCAGAAGTGCATTTTTGGGGTCTTATCAAGAAAGATCCTTGGTTTTATTGTCTCCCTCTATGGAATCAAAGTTGATCCCACAAAAATAAAAGCCATTATTGACATGCTTCCTCCATTTAACCTTAATTAAATCCATATATTTTAAGGTAAGCTTTAATCCATTCATCATTTTATCTCCTAGATTTTGAACTAATGTCAACCTTTCCAACACCTTTTGAAGAAGGACATCTCTTTTAATTAGAATAACGATTATCAAAAGGCTTTTGATTCACTCAAAGAGTACCTTTTATCTCTACCTATCTTCACCCCTCCTAAGGATGACCAACCTTTCTACCTGTATATCTCCACCACTGACCACTCCCTAGGGGGAATGCTTGCTCATCAGGATGAATGACATAGAGAGCAATCCATCTACTACATTAGTTGAATTCTTGTAGAGTATGAGACTTGGTATACCATTACTAAGAAACTTTGCTTAGCTTTAGTCATCATAGATACTAAAATTTACCACTACCTCCTTAACCATAAAACTTGTCATAACCAACACCAACCCACTCAAGCACATGCACTCCAAGACATACCAAAACCAGTGCATGGCCAAATGGATCATGATTTTAGCAGAGTTTAACCTTGAGTTCCTCTAGAAAAATTCAATTAAGGGGTAAGTCATTGCTGACCAATTGGTTGAGGCACCATTATCAAACAATCAACCTCATTCTCTTGAGTTCCTTGATGAGTCCATTATAATGCTCTCTTAGGAAAACTTCACCTATCAAGTCACCATGTTCTTTGAGAGATCAAAGTGTTAGAACAGTGGGAAAGTAGGTATCATCCTTATCCCCTTTGATGGTGAACCTCTTCCTTTGTCCTTCAAGCTTGATTTTTAATGTATCGGCAATATGGCTGAGTATGAAGCCCTAGTGATAGGCCTTCAAACTACCTTAGCCCTAGGAGTCAAAAAAATCAATATCTTTGGTGATTCCCAACTTGTGGTTAATCAAATCAATGGTTCTTACCAATGTAATAATGACATTTTTTAATAGTAAAAATAACTAGTTGATTCACTCTTAGCATCATTTGAACACTACCACATCCAGTCAACCCAAAAATCTATGCATAAGTTCACCAATACCATGGCTTCCCTCACCTCTCAAATCCTATATGAACCCTCTGACTTCAAGCTATTTGTTGTTATCCATAAACTTACCCAGCCTTCCTATGTCAAACTAGATTCTCCCACCATTTTTAATGTGGAGGAGGCCCAACCTGACCTTTGATATTAGTAGACCTTCGACTACCTCAACCTTTCCATCATTCCTTCAGGCCTTTCTTATAATGATTGAAGAGAATTTATCTAGAGTACCTCATGTTACACTATTATGGGAGGAATAATTTAGAAACATGGCTTTGATGGTCTCCTTTTTTGTTGCTTACATAGTCATGAAGCTTCTCAGGCTATTAAGGAAATACATGATGGTATCTATGGGGAACACTTTGGTTGCCTCATCATAGCTAAATGCATATTTTTATTTAGACATTACTGGCCTACACTTAACCAAGACTATTGTGACTATGTGTAAAATTGTGTAAAGTGTCAACAACATGCCAATTTGTATGATGTACCTAGCTATAGTCTTCATGTCTCTACTAGTTTTTTACCTTTCTCACAATGGGGTCTAGACCTTATTGGTGAAATCAACCCCATTATTTAGAATGATACCATTCTATCATCACTATAACCAAATATTTTACCAAGTGGGTAAAGGTTATTCCTCTAATATTGACCAAAGAAAAAAATGTTGACTTTATCAACCATCATATCATCTGTCACTTCAGTGTTCCTCATAAGATTATCACTAAAAATGGTAAATATATTAAGAACAAGCAAGTGTGTGGTCTATGTGATGTAGTTATCATTAAGTTAAGCTTCTCCTCACCCTATTTTCCTCAAGAAAATGGATAAGCTAAGGCCTCTAACAAAACTCTTAACAACATGATAACTAAAATGGTTAATGCATCTAGTCAAGATTAACATTTACACATCCCATTCACCTTATGTGCATATCACACTAGCATTAGAACCCATATGGGTGGTACACCTTTTTCTCTTATGTTTAGAGAAGAGGCCATCTTACCTCTCAAAGTCCAAATACCCTCTCTTTGCATATACTTTCAATATCTCATTATTGAGGATGCTTATCGTCAACACCATTTATCTCAGCTTGAGATACTTGATGAGCACCACTTATTAACCCTTACCCATATTTGTGTCTATCAAGAACACATCAAATGTGCCTGTAAAAAACACCTCAAAGTGCAAGAATTCAACATCAGAGACCTTGTCCTAAAGTAAAATTAACATGTCACCAATATGAAGAAATGCAAGTGGGGCAAGTTTTCTTTTAATTGGCTTGGACTATATATCATCACCCATAAGTATGGATCAAGAGCTTACCGATTGTCCTTTCTTGAAGGCAACCCAAAGCCTGAGCCCCTCAATGATTCGCATCTACATCCATTTTATTGTTAAGAAGGATCAAGTTCACCTTTTATTTTAACTTAAGCTCATCCTTTGATTTCAGCCACATTCATCTCCCTATTTTAGGGGAAACTAATTAAAACTAAATCATGTGATAATCCATCACAATCATACCCTAATCTTTAATAATGGGCACCATGGCTCTACTCATGTCATGATTCTCATGGAACTTTCTGCCCCTTCATTAGGATGGATTCCCATGATCATTTTCACCTAAACCTCTTTACACCTAATCAAGCTCTTATGTTTTTTATTTTTGCCTTCATAAAGGTGAACCTTTAAGCATATAAAATCATGTCTATGTCAAGAAAAAAAACAAGAAAAAAGCCAAGTCCAAATCATGGGTCATTTCTAGCATTCATAGACTCCTCCTTTGAAGGACAGCTATATAAGCATACTAAAATTACAAAAATATAAGGTATATTGCTCCCTTGAAGAATTGATATCATAAAGCCTTGAATAAAACACATAAACTTAGACCACTCCTTTGAAGGATGGATAAGTAAAGCATTTGTCAAAAGCATAATGATTTCTTGAAAGCTTCCTACATCAATCAACTTCCCATATACAGTAACAAAGCATAAGACCCATTCTCAAAATCATAAAAAAACAAACTAATTTTGAAAGACGTAATTGGCTCTCACACAACATAATAAGGTGGAAACCACAATCAACTTTCATAAGTAGACTACTCATATTGATCAGTCTACACTTTATATGACATAGACTTATTTATACTAATTCTTTGGACACCTACAACAGAGGCATGCTAGTTTCAAAAATAGGTTCCATTTTCAT